>WOXC01005482.1:0-102805 GCA_011680675.1 Gymnobelideus leadbeateri
CGGAAGGCTGTAAACTTCAACTTTCCCCAGCTAAGTTCAGTTTCTTTTAGTCTAGCCTAGGCTCCATTAGTTCAGCTCTTCTCTGTTGGGAGGAGGAAGGGGATAAGGAAAAAGAGGATGCGTGTGTGTGTCTGTCTGTCTGTCTGAGGGATTTCTCTATTTGTAGGAACCTTAGAACTTGTTCTTTATGAGGGTTAAGAGCTGGCTGTTTGAATAACTTTGAGTACCTACTTTAATGCACTACATATTTAACATATATTATATACATACATTACATGTCACATATATAAATATATACACATATGCCATACAGCTCATTCCCAATAATGCTCCCAAATAGGTTTTTCTGAATAGATTATGATTTGCAACTACATGTGATACATAGGTGGTTATTAAATGTAAATTAGGAAAGTGAGATTGATATTATTTGTTGGTGCTATAAATTTAGTTAGGAGTATCATAGGTTATTATATGCACAATCTGTCATCTGAATTTGGGCAATTCTCATGACTTTTGACCTATAGAATACTTCCAGCCTTAAATTCAACTATCTAAAAGTGAGGGACTCTGAGATACAACAGAAAGAATTCTAAGAAAGAAGATCTGTTAACCCTCTGCTGTCACTACTTAGTTCTATTCCATTGAAGAAGTCACTTTACCTCTATGAGGCTGTTTCATCATCTGTAAAATGGAATTGAGCTGAATTGTCTCTAAACCCCTCCCCCCATCTCCGTAAGGCTGTGTTTTCTCATCTGTTAAATGAAGTTGAGCTAGATTGTCTCTAAATTCCATACTGTCTGCATTGGTGTTTATACAGTGCTTACTCTGTACCAGGTGCAGTGCTAAGCTTTGCCTTAGAGATCCTCACACCCCTTTGGAGCTAGTTATCCCCATTCTGCAGATGAGGAAACTGAGGGAAACAGGTTAAGTGACTTGCTCACGATTACATCACTAGTACATGTCTGAGGCTGAATTTGAACTTGGGTATCCTGTCTCCAGGTTCAGCACTCTCTCAGCTGTACCACCTAACTGCCTTGATGAGACATCATATTTTGGGGATTTCTTTTTTATGTTCAGTAAAAGCGATCATTTTTTAACATTTTACTAACCACAATACTTCTATTTGGGTTTGACATACCCTTCTTAATCCCACAGATCTTCAGATTTAATAACCTAGGCTAATACATCAATCCAAGATTAATAAATTTTGCAAAGTACATAATAAGAAAGCAGTTGGATCTGGAAAAATTTTTCTGTACCTCAGGGGAGAAAAGTAAATTTTTTCCCAACTTACTTATGGCTGATTGCAGAAATTCATGAAATATGACCACTATTTTTAAAAGTTAAGGTTATTCAGCAATCCTTTATTAAGTATCAGCCATGTACAAAACATTGGGAAGTGCTTACTTTTCTAAGCATTAAAGATACCTCCCCTCTCCCCATTTTTTTTGAGATTTTGCTTTCAAAGAACTTAAATTCTTTTTTTCCCCCAAATGCTTTATTAACTTCTGGTTTACATCATTCATTTCTGCCAGATTTTGAGTTACAATTTTTTCCCCCATTTCCCCCCTACCCACCACCCCAGAATAGCAGTCCCACCAGATATCCCCTCATCCAGTCTGATCTCTCCCATATCTTCTCCCATACCCCCTTCGACTTTTCCATTAGGGCAAGGTGAATCTTTGTGCCCCAATGCCTGTACATCTTATCTCCCAATTACATGCAAAATAGTATTAATAATAGTATTTATATATATTTGAAACATTTAATTTTAAAACTTCAAATTTCATATCCATTCCCTTCATCCCTTGTCACCCACTCCCTTTGGGAAGATAAGCAATTCAGTATGTGTTGTACATGTACAGCTATGCAAAACATTACCATAGTAGATATATTGTAAAACACTGACTATATTTCCTTCCCACCCCCCCCCACCCCCCACCTGGTCCATTCCCTACTTTGATCCTGTCCCTCTTCGAAAGTGGGTACTTGCAACATCCCCTCCCTCCAGAATGCCCTCCCCTCCATCATCCCCCCTCTCTCATCCCCCTTCTCATCCCCCTTTCCCCTACTCTCCTGCAGGGTGAGATATCCCATTTAGTATGGATGTCATTCTCTCCCTGAGCCAAACTCAGTGAGAATATGGTTTTGCCTTTTTGCCTTCCTCTTCTTCCCCTCCCTTGAAACTACTTCCCCTTGCCTCTTCTACATAAGTTTACCCTGCCCTGAATCTCCCCATCTCCTCTTGCCACTTTCTTCTCTCACCTCTTAACTTCACCCCTTAAGTATCATCCCTTCCTATTAAATTGGTCCTGTGCTCTCTGTCCATGTATACCTATAAACATATATACACCCATTCACATATGTATTCATATGCCCATATACCCTTCTTAAGAACTTAAATTCTAATAGGGAAGATGGACAACAGGACAAAAAAGGCACCTAACGTTATTAGGGAGCTGTAAAACGGTGCTGTGAGAAATTCAGTGGGGAAGGTCATTGTGGGATTAGAGAATCAGAAGGCCTGCATGTTTACACTAAGGACAAAGCTAAGAACATCTGAGTATGTTCATAAATGGTGAGGAGGGGAGGAGGCAGTAGAAAGAGTCATTGCAGATGTGAGAAAGGTTAGGGGGGAAGGTGTGGGATCAAAGGAGCATAGAAAACTGTCCTTGGTGAAGATTAGAAATCTCTTCTAGGATGATGGACTCTTAGAGCTGAAAGGGGCCTGAGGGGTCATCTAGGCCAAATAGATAAGAAATTGAGGCTCCAGGAGGTGGAATAAGAGCCTGGCTTGTTCTTTCCATTATACCATACTACCTGTTTCTGGGGGGGTAGGAAGAGTAGGTGACGCTCAAAATAGTTGAGAGAGTTGACGTCACTGAAGTAAAAGAAGCTGGGTCATCTGGGGGGGGGGGTTGGCAGAAGGTGGGTGGAGTCATACAGTGATGAGTAGGGAAAGAAAAAAATGGGGAATGAGCAGTAATTGGAGAGTCACAGAATTGTCCAACTCCAGGAAGGGTCTGTCGGATACATAAATTAACTTCATTTGATGACTTTTCCCAGTGACTGCTTAGCATCCCTACAGTGATGAATAAAGTTGGTGAAGTTTCTTTGGAAATGAGGGATAACTGTGGGGGGCGGGGGACATAAAGTCACTGGGACAAAGGATTCTAGTATGTAGCACATGAAATGTTAAAGGCAGCAGACAGGCCTGAGACTATGTATGAACACAAAGTCGTTCCTAAGTGGCCAATAGGTAGTGGATTAAAAGAATAAAGATGGGTCAGGGGACCTTAGAGCTCAGTAAGGGTTAAGTCACTTAGTGTGAGTCCTAGATGCAAGGATTCCAAATTGCAAATAGAGAGTGAAATCTCAAAATTGAGTCATTTAGAAGTAGAAAACACTGGTTTCTGGGAAAGTGTGGTGATTTGAATGTTCTGATTAAATGAGCTCAAAGAGCAAATGATAGAAATTTGTTGTTCTGCCTGATGTACTTAGAAGAATAAATCTAGAGGATGAATTCTTAGATTGAATTTTTTCAGGTGAAATGTTTTTATAGGTCAAAATTTTGGGTAGACAACTTCAAAGTACTTGATGAATGAGTTAGAAGCACTAACTTTTTGACCGTCCCCCTTTTAGTTGGTCCTTAGCTCCATTGACATTGCTTCATGTGAGTTTATGTAGTGATTCAGAAACAATTGATTTGCATTCTAGCCTTATTCCTCTAAGCTTAATTACTTTAACAAGTGTTTCTTAGTTTTGCCAAGATTACCCATGGCATAGAGGTTTATACTTTAAGCAATGTTTTATAACAACATCATTTATACATTATAACCAAACCCCAGGAGAAAGGTAATGATTTTAAAAAGATTATTCATTCTTTTGATAGCCCAAAGTGAAAATTGAATTAAATAGTATTGAGGAGCAATCACTTCCTCAGTGATGAACGGTTTATTACACTACTCCTTTGGAACGAATTGTGCTCTGGAATAGGTTTTGCCTCATGGGTACCCTGTGGCCCCAGTGAGCTGGAAGGCAGGCATTATCTTCTGCCTATTATCTGCCTTTTCCCTAAGAATATAACTCTTAGCTGGATTTTTGTATTGATGCCCTCCTTCCCCCAAACATGGAAGATAACAAAAATATTTACTGTGATTATACAGGTTTCATTTCTAAGCTAATGCTTTCTTTTGTTGTACCCTGGTTATTTCTGCTTATTTTAAAATTGTTTTGGTACTTGACTAAGGAAAATAAATATAAGATCAAATTCCTATTCAAATAGTGATTGAATGTTTGCCTGTGCAGAAAAGAAATAAAAGGCACTGGTGGCCTAGGAAGGTGGGAGGGCTGGGAAAAGTATGTGTGTAGAGACAGGAATAGGGAGGGGTAATAATTTTGGAAGTCTTATCAGTGTATTATCTCTTGACATTTGGGGCTAGGTGAGCAAATCTTAAAGGTCCTCAAGCTATGGTTTTCAGTTCTTATTATCTAATATTTCTTTTCTTTTCTTTTTTAATCTATCGCTGTTGTATTGTTGTGTTCCCCAACTATAATCAAGACCAAGAGAAATGAACCTGGGCAAATCCTCAGGTTCTCGCGGCCTCATCTTCTCCTTCTCATCCCCAGGGGCCCAGGCTGGTTTCAGGGCAGGCTCACCTTAGAGTGAACCTGAACCTTTAAATTAGTCCTGGAACTGGCCTGAACTCCTGAGACTCTTGGAGCTGGGGTGACTGAGGGGACAGTCTGGATCTCCTAAGGACACTGGCCTTGAGGCCTTGGTGAGGTACAAGGGCCAAAATTGACTCATAGAGTAACGTGGTACACATACTAAGTGCACTCACTGTCACAGCTGCACATTTTCTTAAAAAGACTATTTTTAAAAGGACTTTTTTTCATGGGCACTAAATGTTATTGTTGTTTTTCTTTTAGCGCGATGATGTTCCTGATGACTACTTCAAGCACGACCCTGATCACAAGCATATTTACCGATTTGTTAGGACTCTCTTTAGTGCTGCCCAGCTAACTGCAGAATGTGCAATAGTCACTTTGGTAAGGCACATCTCCTTTTGAAAGGACTCCTTTGTTTCTGCTTTGTATCCACATTGTATGTCCTGTTTCATCATATTAAAAATAAGGTCCTTAAATGACAATGCGTCAGTCAGCCAGTCACAGAAAGATGATGTATGTGTTTTAAAAATAGTCAGTGTGGAGCTCACTCACCATTCCATCAAGTGCCGAGACCCTCGCCCCCCCCCCCCCCCAATGGTGAGAGTTAAAAGGTAAAGAAGGCTGAGCTAGGGTATAAAAAAGAAACTTTTCACCTTTGTGTTTGATTCAGGTTTCATATAGTTGGCAGTTCATATCACAAAACCAGAACTGCTGTTGAAAGTGTCAAGAGGCCCCCAAAGTTGAATGCCCACGGGAATTGAACTACTCCATAATATGTGGAAGGGCCAGCCAGAGGAGGCTGGCAGATCTGGGCTCTCAGTCTGGTAACTTTCACAATCATTACATGTATTTTTGGGAGTTGTTTTTTTGTGTTTATGTAGAAAGCTTTAAATAGGTGATAGAGAGGAATGGGGTGTGTGTGTGTGTGTGTGTGTGTGTATGTGTGACACACATACACACACACACACACACACACATATATATATATATATATATTCATGTAACTGATATAGAGGGAAGTCTATCTGTGTAATTCAGCTTATAACCTTGTCTGGTTTATTTGTAGAATCGATGTTTGTTATTTGTAAAACATGTGGCAGTCTTGTGAAA
Organism: Gymnobelideus leadbeateri; assembly: GCA_011680675.1. Classification (NCBI taxonomy): domain Eukaryota; kingdom Metazoa; phylum Chordata; class Mammalia; order Diprotodontia; family Petauridae; genus Gymnobelideus; species Gymnobelideus leadbeateri. Next base: position 5,782 of record WOXC01005482.1, read on the forward strand.
TGCCACTGGTTCAGAGGGTATCAGTGACAGGTACCATTTCTAGCCCATGTGGTGTCAATTAAGTCCATTTTGTGGTGAGCTGATACAAGTAGCTAAAAAGAAATGGTAAAGGGGGGGGCAATTTGGACATACTTTTTTTTTTTGGAGGGCAGTTGGGATTAAGTAACTTGCCCAAGGTCACACAGCTAGGTTTTTGTTTGTGTGTGTTAAGTGTCTGAGGCCAGATCCGAACTCAGGTCCTTCTGACTCCAGGGCCAACGCTCTACTCACTGCGCCACCTAGCCACCCCGGACATACTTTTTAATGGCCTGTTTTAGCAGGCAACTTTAAAGAACAGTTATTCTTTTCGCTAACCAACCACAAAATAATCTTTCATGCTTATTGTATTGTGTCACACTGCAAGTTAGCCACTGGGAGGCTCTCTTGACCATCAGTTTTCACCTGTAAATCCAGAGTAGCATTCTAAATGCTAATGAGCCAAGCAAAAACAACTCAGTTCTCCCTTGTTCCAAAAAACATTACTTGTGTCTAAAATCATTCTAGTAGCCCTGGTAGGTACTTAGCAAATATTTGTTGGATGAACTTAAACTTGGCTTCCCAGTGCTGCTCATTGCATTAGAAGGTGATACTGTTAACCTGTTGTATGCATTGATGATGAGTGCAGGATTTGCACTTGAAGACAACTTATGTTTGGTTCTGCCATTTACTTGACCTTGAGCAAGTGATTTAACCTTTTGGGCTTCAATTTCCTTATTTGTAAAAATGAAGGGGTTAGAATTAGATGGCCCAAGATCCCTTCTGTTCTAGCTCTGATCAGTAGGATGCATTCTTTTAGTAGCACTGAGCCATCCGCCTTTATAACCAGGGGCACACTTTTGGGCTGACTGTGGGTTTGCAAATGCAGGGTGGTGTATATGAGGATGGAATCCATACATCCTTGGTCTTTGTTTTTTATTTTAATAACCTAGCTGAAGTCTGCTCCCTGCAAATTTAGTGTGATGAATTGAACTTTTAAAATATATCATCAAATAGGCAACAATTTTTCTAAAAGTAATTAATATTTAGTTTTACTTATAGATGTTTGTTGCTTCTAAGACATAGCTAGAACACTGGTAGGACCTGTGAGATTCTTCCTATAAATTATAGAACTAGAATAAAATTTAATGGTGTGAATTGGTTATGAAATAAGACTATGTTTAAGTTATTTGAAGTTTACATAATTAAGCAGTCATTTAAATTAGATATTAAATTCAATTTTAAGAATAGGTTGGTAAGATGGAGTTTTATTTTCCTGAGCTAACCAGTTGCCTGTAATAATTTGTCATTGCATTTATTCTAAACTAAAATTAAAGGTCAATGATCTGCTTTTTCAGGTTTACTTAGAAAGACTTTTAACTTATGCTGAGATTGACATTTGCCCAAGTAACTGGAAAAGAATTGTTTTGGGAGCCATTCTTCTTGCTTCCAAGGTTTGGGATGATCAGGCAGTTTGGAATGTGGACTATTGCCAGATCTTGAAGGACATTACAGTTGAGGACATGTAAGTCGTAAACTTGCTCCTACCTTTTTCCATCTATAAAATGAGAATTATTTACATAATTTCCATTTTTAGTTTCTTAAATGGTCAGAGAACCAAGAGACATGTAACTACATATCACCTTTCTTTATCTCAGAACCCTGTGGCTATATTCCATCCTGTAATTTATGGGCCATTTGTCTGTTTCTCAAAAATAGTTAAATAATTATAACTTAGATTTTTTTTGTAGTCACTTTTGATAGAATAGGAATTGAGGCTGAACCTATTTTTCATACTTCCATTTTGCTTCCTTTTTAATTGCTCTAGAATTAATTTGATGAAATTAAGATTTCATTTGCTACGAAATACTTTGAATGATATTTCAAAGCCTGTTTATCTTCTCTCTTAGTGAGATAAATTCTGCCTTTGAAAGAGGAAATAAGGGACCTAAGTAGCTCTATTAATCAGCAAATTCACTATACATATAAATGACATGCTATTTGTGCTTTTGACTATGTTTGTTTAAATTCATGCACAAAAACCTAGATTTTGCACGCTCTAGGTGTACTGACTTGTTTCAGTGATTAAACCTCTATTAATAGATATGTTAATCCTATGAAGTACTGTATCACTACACAATTAAAATGTAATAGGGTGACAAGTATAAAAGAAATCATGACGTGCATTTATTCATGAAGTAAATCAAGCCCTGATCAGCTCATCTGAACATGGTGAGATTTACATTTCTATAGGCTTACCACCACATGAACAGGAAATTAATTTTGCCAGTAGGTTTAATAGGACCCAAGGTGAGGAAGCACAAAGCTTTCCTCATATTAGCAGCTATCCGCAGAATGAACCATTGAGTCTTGCATTTGTTTTTCTCTCCAGTGAACAAAATAGATTTTTTTCAAAAGCTTAAAATTCTTATGACTTATTAAGTTTCTTTCATTCTACTTAGGACATTTTTAGTCTAATAAAGAAATATTGAAATCCCCAGTAAGGGTCGCAAAGACTGATATTTTGGGGGTCTTTTTAAAATTTCCTGACCTCTTGTCAACTTGTACTAGCCCGAGGTTTATGTTTACTTTTAGGAAGGGCGGATAACACCCTATATACGTCCCCCATTTTTCTTCTCTGTGTTCGGAGACTTGCTGCCTTACTAACTCTACAACTCAAGTTCACAGAGTATTTCACTCTGATAGGCAGGAAAGGCTACTTCCTAATTTTTTTTTTTTAGAAATTCTCATTTAAATGGCAGAAAGCTTGACTTTCCATGGCACAGAGGGATTTCTGTCCCAAGCCTCTGATGGACAGTAAGACACAAGCCACAATTTCCAAACCCTGGCTAGAGCATATGAATGCACTGTCCCTTCCCTGGCTGTTTAGTATGAGACAAATTTTATCTTTGATCTGTTTGCTTTCTGTTGATAAAGAGAGTATTTTCTTCTGTAGCACTAACCAGGAAATGTGTGTTAATATGAGCCAAAACTTGCATTGTGCCCTTCAAGGAGGAGGGGGAATGGAGGGGTGTCCATCTCCAATCTGGTGCTACTTATTTCTTTATTTATTTATTTAATATTTTGGAGATGAATCCTTGTTGCTTCAAGAGGCTTTTTTTTCCTTAGAGATAATAGCAGTAGCTCTTCATAGATCCATTTGTTGCCGTGGTGATATGCCTACTCCTTTTGTTGGTCTGCCTCTACTTCAATAAACCCCTTCCTGTTATCAGCCTGGTGAAAATGTCTACAAGTTCTTCAGAGCTAATAAACAGCATACATCATTCCTTTCATCTGATCACTGTAGTGGGGCCTTAGGAGAGTGAGAATGGAGTATGAATCGTCCAGCTGCACTAATGGAACTCTGAAGAATGAGCCCCCTAAGTCAGCAGCCTAAGAGCACAACAGTGCCCTAACCTTTCCCCTCTGATATCCCCAACTGAAAGTGCTGAGATTCAAAACCGACCATAAATAACTCTACCTTGCTAGCACATTAAGTGTATTCATCCAGCTGCTAGCCTTTATTTATTTCAAAACAGAATTTAGAACCATCCTGGTAGCCTAGAATGATATTTTCAAAAGGTGGACTGATACCTTGACTAAAATTGTTGAATATATTGTGTTTCTTCTCTAATCTCCTCTAGGAATGAGATGGAAAGACACTTCTTGGAGCTTCTGCAGTTTAATATTAATGTTCCTGCCAGTGTTTATGCCAAATACTACTTTGACCTTCGCTCTTTAGCAGATGACAACAACTTGAGTTTTCTGCTGGAGCCCCTCAGCAAAGAACGAGCACAGAAACTTGAGGTAAAGGAGATTGGTGGCCTGCTAAGCTGTAGTTTGTATTACATTCTAATCATATTAGGAGGGAATTAGAAAGACTGAAAGCTTTTACATTTGCATATTGAAGTGTTTAACCCTTTGTCATCAGCATTTCCTGTGCTGCTTTTGTGGCTTGGGATCTACAAAGGACAAAAGTTACAGGTGCTGTCCTTGAGGATCATAGTTCAAATGAATGTATGAAAGCAAATAAATTTGAAATTTAATTTGCTTTTAGTGATTCCTTTGTTCTGAATACTCATCTACATGTGATCACAGCTTCTTGGAATTGTATTCCATTAACATCTAGGTGTCTGCAGAGCTTACTGTGGTGGTTGCTTTTAACTGAATTTCCAAGATTTTATTTAAGACATAGGTTGATATCTGTTCCAGTGGATGAAATGTCCATGTTGATAGGATCTCCATCATTGATATGACCTAAACTAGACAATCTCAGATATGTTATGGAGGAAGTATTAAGTTCAGCGGTCATTAAGTGCCTTTTGTATTCGTGCCTGTGATAGGGACAGGAAGGTCACTGTACTTGGCATTGGAAGAAAGACCAGGGATTGGCACTTGGCTCTGCTCCTGACTTGACTGGGGGGATTTGAACATATTAGTTAACTTTTCTGATCCTTAATTCCTCATCTTTAAACAGAGAATATTAATAACATATCCTGTCTACATCCAGAGGGCCTGTATGAACATCAAAGGAGATAGTAGCATAAGTCAAGGACAGACTGCCTGAACATTCTGCTCTCAGGAGCATAAGCTTAGGGATCCAGTGGTTGGTTTTGATTTAGGGGGTATTTTTGTGGTCATGGGCCTGTATTTTTGTATGCTTAATTTATTAATGAAAGTGAAACTGCATTAAAAACCAAAGTTATTATCATGGGAAAAATTTAAATCTAATGCCATTCAATCACATCAGTTATTTTTTATTTAGAGCAACTTGCTCAAGGTTACATGGCCAGTTATTTCTGTGCGGGTGCTAAGTACTGAGGCCAGAACTGATCCCGGGTCCTCCTGACTCCAGGGCCAGTGCTCATAGCCACCCCTCAGTTATTTTTTTTTTTTAACTAAGCAGAGGATTGTAGTCTAAAACAGTAGATAAAGAGATCACTGTTCCAAACTGTGATCTACCCTGTGGACTTTTAAGGCCATTTGGCAGAATGTAGTAATGTTATAGGCCTACAGGTCAGTCAGTCATCATAGAATAAAATCATTCAAACTGAATGTGATGTAGTCTTCTCTGAATTTATAAAGTTTCCATGTTCTTTTAGTGATATAAACCAAACCACAATCAAATAATATTTAGTGTTGACTTTTTTCTAATAGATGCTTCTTCAAACTCGGGGTCAGGACCAGTTTGTTTCTTAACAGAATGAATAGTTGGCATTTTATTGTTTTTAGCCATTTTTAAAAAGGAATTTTACTTTTTTCAATTAATAATAAATGTCTTTTCTCTCTCCCTCCTACTTCCCAACTCTACTGAAAAAGAGTGTAAGTGAAACATAACAAATTCCAGCATTGACTGCTTCCCAAAAAATATGTGTCTCAGTCTATATGCTGTTTTTAATCATTTGTGAATGACTTCAGTAAACCCGAAAGTATTCATAAGTAATAGGATTATAAAGTACCAGGACTGGTTTACATAAGCCACATATAAAAATTCATCTGCTTCATTTATAACTGTATTAGTAGGCATCTAAGCCAACTTGTATTTGGAATGATTTTTTTCTAAGAGGGAGGTGTGCTAAGCGACACTTAATGAAGCAGGCAAGTATCCATACATTTCATTGCCTTGGACTCTCATGAACACTCTCTGGGATCCTCCTTGACGTGGAACTTCATTATAAGTAAAAGCATCTTTTATATGCTTTGGGTGTTTAAGTTGAATCCAAGGTACACTTCCTTTATTTCTAGCTTGCTCCAGTTATTAGTACAGTAATGAATTTCTGTACCATCTAATGTGGACATCAGATCCATTGAATTTACACAAATATACATGAACCACTTTTAAGGGAGCAAATGAGGTTGTGATAAGCTGACCCTTTTTTTTAAAAAAGGGATACATTATTTCTGACAGGTAGAAATTAAGATTTTTTCCATAACCTTATTCTATTTCTTCTCCCTAATATTCTTTACGGCAACAAAGGGCGTTTTGCTGTAGCTAACAGGACAGAAACCTAAGTATAGGTTTTGTTCAAACAGAGACTGATAAAGAGGGAGACTGAATTTCTGAAGCCTTGATTCTCTGTCCACTCTTTCTCTAGGCTATTTCCAGACTCTGTGAAGACAAATACAAAGACTTGTCCAAAGCTGCCATGAGACGATCTTTCAGTGCTGATAATTTAGTCGGTATCCGCCGTTCTAATGCTATCCTCTCCTGAAGGAGAAGTGAGGTGCAGTGCGTCAGAAAGCCAGCATCAGCATCCGTAAAGAGCGGAGAAATGCTCCCTGCCTGACAACCAGCATGATGGTGTTTTCAGCAAGAGGAAGGGCACTGATTCCAAGGGACTCGGGGACCTGAGGATCACACTCCATAGGAAAGATGGGACCTTGTCAAAGCAGCACATTCTCCTGTCCTTTTTAATGTATCCAGAGGTGCAAAAACAAACTTTATAATGAAACCTCCTGAATCCCACCCCATACACAGATGTTTGCTTACTGTGTAGGCCTATAGCTGTGAACTATGTAAGTTTTTTTTTAAAGATTAGTAGTTTTAAATTTTAGCATTTAAACACTAACCATGTGACTCTAGTTAAAAAGTTCCCTCTACCTTTCCAACCACTCCAGAACCTTGCTGCAAAAATGCCTTTCAGATTCAATGCAGTGTTAACTTTAGAACATGGAACTCTTAAATAAAGGGTCAAGCCACTTAGGAGCAGATACTTGTAGCCTTGATCAGCTTGAAAGGTTTTCCCTCCTTACTTTGTTACCATTAATGCTGCTAATTACTATTAGCAAGCAGATTAAGAAGCTGCTGGGCAGAGCCTATGCTGGCTCTGGATCACCATGTTATCCCTAGTAAATTCAGTATGCAGAGAGTCTTAAGTATTGGGTTTGCGAGCAAAGAAAATTGATACTGGGTCCACGCTGCTTGTGAATTATGGTGCTTCTCATGCTGTTCCTTTTGCTCCTACTCTGAAAAATATGCAGACTAGAAATTGTTTTTCATGCATTTAAGGAAGTGGGTTAAAACACTTTAATCTTCCAAACATGGTGATCCAGCAACACATAATTAGTATAATACGCTGTGTTTGAAGTTTTTCTCTTCTGAAGCGTCATCATGCTATATTTACAATGGAGTTTACAATGCAGAATACGGTTTATCTTCGGTCTCCATAAATTTCTGCTTCTAGATTTTGGAGAGTTGGAGGGAAGAAAGGGGGAAATGGTAGGGAATTGGATTCACAATGAATCTGTAATAAATTAATGAATTAGAAAAATTGGACTCAGTGATAGTGATAGATGATTATTCTGTTCCTGACATATCAGACTTATCCAGACTTTTTAAACTTTATGTGTAACTTAGACGTAATTACAGTTTGTTCCTTCTCATTCTCAGTGTCTCAAGAGAAGACTTAATCACAAGGTCAAAATGAAACAAAGCCTAATTTTTGGTTTTTGAAAGGTGGGGAGAAGAAGATTCAGGAGATTGTTGTCCATACCAACCAAACTCAAAATAGATCTGAAACATTTGAGCATATTAGTAATTTTACCTCTCTTCTCCCTTCCTCAGTATGTATAGAACCCTAGGTATTTTGCCCAGTGAACAAAACATTTCTGGTCTAGGAATCCTGTGTACTCTTCCTCCCAACATAGTAATGCTACATATTAAACCCACAGATCTGCGTGCTGCGGGTCCTATTGTTGTCAAAGGAAAAGAGCTATATAAATGATAAATAATGGTATTTTTAATATTTCAATCTACCAGCTCCAGAAACATGGTTTATGGAGTTTGGAGCTTGGAGCTTCAGGTATTGATTGCAGTTTTATTTTGAAAAGAATGCTACAACTTCAGGTGGTTTTTCTTTCTCATGTTTATATTAAAAGAAAAGCTAATAATAAACTCTATTTTAATTAAAATGTGGTTAGTGTGTTTTGTACCCATTTTTGGTCCTTAACAAAGCTTCACCTAGATGTTTTATCTTCATTTTCTTTCATTCTTTGGATCTAACAGAGGGTTCCAAAAGCATTTTCAAACTTTCAGTATGCTTATTCACAAATATCCATTTTGACCCATGCTTCATTACTTATAATCGGTTCTCATATTCAGACTGTATTTTACTTATGGCATTTGCAAATGAACTTTTTGCTCTGTAAATTGTGTAAAATGCATAAGTTATATCTGATAAGATCTGAAGGTAGTTTTCTGTATATATTTAGTGTATATTTTTCTTTAAACAAGTTAAAAGAGTGAATCCTATGCTTAGCATCTTCATGGAATCTAGAGGCTACTAGTTCAGTTCCCTTATTTTAAAGCTGCACATAATGAGACTCAGAAGTCAAATGCTCTGCCCAACCAGGGGCCCTACAAGCCCTGCCTTCTTTCCATCCCACAGTTGCTGTGCTTTGGCCAAGGGATCTTCACATCCTCGCCTCCCCCCAACTCCATTAGAATGTATTATTGGGTTAGTAATAAAGAACTGGCACTTTAATGATTAGATCTTGTACACTGCCTGTCATTGCTTACTCCAAAGCATCCTGATAGGCTTGTGGCATAGCAGATAGGATTGTAATCTTGCATGTCAGAAGACCCAAACTCATATCCTGCTTTTGACACTTAGTTGTATGACCATCAGCAAGTCACCAAATTTCTGGAATCTTCATTTTATCTGTAAACTTGTGATAATATGATAGCACCTGCCTCGCAAGCTTTTTGAGAGGTTCAAGTGAAACCTTGGAAAATACTTTGTAAATTCTCTATAAATACAGTTATTAAAATAGCTTTAACCTATGGGGGAAAATGAATGAGCTCAATGAATTATCTGATGTCAGTGTTAAGGATAAGAATTGTTTTTGAAAGATTAATTAGTTTTCAAGGTCTAGAATTTGTTCATGAATCAAAGGTTTAAAATAGTCCTAGAAATCATGAATTATAGAAAGTAGGCCATTGTACAATAACAGAAGTTATGAAAAACCATCAAGAAATTTTCCTTATAGGGCGGCTAGGTGACACAGTAAATAGAGCACTGGCCCTGGAGTCAGGAGGACTTGAGGTCAAATCTGACCTTAGACACTTAGCACAAAACTATGGCTTTGGGCAAGTCATTTAACCTCAGTTGCTCTACCTTTCCACCCCTCCAAAAAGCAAAATTAAAAAAAAGAAAATTTCCTTATCCCTACCCTAAAGAAATAAGTGTTTCTTGTTTCAGTCTCTAAAATCTTATTTTAAACTATGATATGGAAAATTGATCTAAAAGCACTAGATTTATTTTACATGGTTTTCATCAATGGAGGGAGGATGTAAAAGGGTCATGTACCCAAGAAGCACGCATGTGGAAGAGATTGAATTTCCTTTTAAAGACTTTTGGAGCTTTAGGATATTTTTTAGAACTGTTGAGTTTAAGAAATCCTCACTGAATTATGATGTTGTGCCTTTTTGCCTGGTGCTTAGGGTGACTTGAGGACAAGTCTGTGAATCGACAGCTAATGTAACAGGACCTCATATAATTGGTAAATGGTAAATCCGATAAATTACTACTCAACTGTTATTTCATGATATCTCTACAGTTAAAAAACCTGCAAAATGAAACAAGGTGATTAATATTCCAGTACTCAGTCATCCTATCTGATGCTATATTTTTCACGGTATAGAATTATGAGATAGTATAACTGTTTTAGGTTTTGTATTTCCAGTGACTAGAAGAGTGGAAATAAATAATTACACATAATCCAAATACACATTAAGCCCAAGGGAAGGGATGGCCAAGGTCAGGTAGGCATTAGCATGAGTAGCTCTCTAATTGAAAGTGTGTCATTTAGTATAATTGTGTTTTATCTCTCTTGCTTTATTTCTCAACAGGGACTGAACCATTTACTGAAATGGATTAATACAGATTTGGGTAGGTGAGCTCTAACATGACTACAGCTCTACAGAAGTGCAACCCAAGAGGTCAGCCAGGTGTCACGGAACCTGGAGAAGACATGGTAGTATTTTCCTGTGTTGGCAAACTTCCCAATGTTCTGTAGCTGGGAAAGGTATGATGACATAAAAATCTGGGGAATGTTCTTCTGTGAGATAGATGTACCCATAATCCCCCAAAGGATGATTTTGTGAAAATGGCATAGTTGCGTGGGATTGTACTCATCTGTTTGTTTTATCCACATAAGCTTTTATGTGAAAATGTATTGGAGACTCAATTGAACTTTGTTCTGAAGAGTATATTGCCATCTAAATTTCAGGTCCTTCTTATGAGAAGATGATGAAAGACTGAAATTAGGGAACTTATTACTTGAGTGTTAAGCAGCAAATAATTCTTCAGGCCCTTATCGAGTTGTCAGTAAGGCCATATTTGCCAAATTAAAAACCTTTATTTAACAATTCTGCTTCTTACTTCACTGTCATCTTATTTTTGGGCAGCCTGAGTTCTATCAAAACAATTCAAACCTAGGATTATAAAGTGTCTTATTTATTCTCATGTTTTAGGCCTTTGGAAGGGAAGCTCAGTTAACATGTCCAGCCTATGTTGCTACTAAAAGACATTCTCAGCCAGTCCTTCCTAACCACATTAAGAAAATAAGTTTTGACTCATTCTCGGACTCCAGAGCCGCATTCTTGAAAACTCAGTGACCTAGGAAAATATGAGCTAGCTGTCGGGGAGTTGCCTAAGTGAAGTGCTAGTTTCTAGGCTTAATCTTTAGATGAAATCCAGCATCCATCAACAAGTTAAGGATTAAATTATCCAAAAGCTAAATACTCTGCCCACCACTTATTGACACTGTCTGGCCTGACCCTGTACCTGAATGAAATTTAGAAGATCCAGAAGCCCTTCAGTCCAGGCCCTTCCCTTAGCTCACAGGCACAGTTTGTTTGGTTTCTAAGGCAATTTCAAATGAAAACTATTTAAAGTGGGTTTGTCAGGTGAGAGAACAAGGACTTCAGGGTTGGCATAAATGTCAAGAACACCTGTTTGTGGTTTACAATCTGGGCATCAGGAAGGCCATCTGGGAAACTAGAGGTGTAAAGAAATCACAAGATAAGACTGTGCAGATAAATGAAGTGTTGCTAAGAAGACTTTGCAAACAGTGAAATGGAGCAATTGATTACTTTAAATCTTACCAGAATATCACTAATTTTGAGCATGAGATTAGGGAAATTCATTGGTACCTACCTGCTTAAGGTGGTGAATTATGGGGCAACTATAGTATCTACTGCAGAAGACGTCAGTAAAAAGTCATTAAGAAGGTGCACAGATTAGTACAGCACAGTTCTGTAATGTATACATTATTGAACTTATTTTTAAAATTAGAACTCTTTTCTATTAAGTATCTATGTTTTCATTTGTTATCAGCAACTGCCACCCACCATCATTTCACTAGACAGATATACACATGCATAGGCACGCACACCTTGGCTTCCTAGAACTCAGCCTTTTTGGTTCTTACCACAAATTCCTCTCTTGCTCTCCATCTTGCCTGCCATTCAATTCCTCCCACTGTATATAGTTAGTTGGTGGCCTTCTGCCCTCCAGTGCCTCTGTCACTGGAGCAGTGCTGATTCACTCCTATCTTAGCACTCTTTTCCAAATTTCCTGATACTGGATCCCAAAGGAATGTTGAGAAAAGGTTCAGCCATGAACAGCTGGTTATTCAGCTGGTATCCTGATAAACTCGCCACCTTGATGCGAATGCATCTGCTCAAAGCAGTGGGTCTCCATTAAAGAGATGGGAGGCCATCTGAGGGGAAGTTCTTGCATCTGTATTAATGATGGAGAACAGCCTGGGTCAATGAAGAGCTGAGTCTTCCCAGCTTGCCATCTTTACTATCTGTGTAACTTTGGGCAAATCACCTCAGCTCTTTAAGAACTACATTGAGGAGAGCGAACTACGTGACCTCCGAGTTCTCTTCTAGCTCAAGAAATGATCTCTGCTGTGTGCTCACCCCTAATTTTTTAGGGCTCCAATCCTTGATGCTTCTGTTTCCTCAACCCCTTCTCTTTGGAAATATGGCTTCCATTTCCCACCTTTCTGCTTGAAATTTCAGGAAGTCTGTAATAATGTTCTTGCAAGCTAAAACAGCCTCTTCTCTACTTGAATTGTCTGCAGAATTTGTCACTGCAGGGGCAGCTAAGTGTCACAGTGAATAGAGTACTAGCTCTGGAGGAAGACCTAAATTCAAATCTGGCCTCAGACATTCTCTCTCTCTCTCTCTCTCTCTCTCTCTCTCTCTCTCTCTCTCTCTCTCACACACACACACACACACACACACACACACACACACACACACCTAGCCATGGGACCTTGGCCAAGTCACTTAACCCCAATTGCCCTACCTTCCCCCTCCAAAAAATGTTTTTGTCACTGTGGACCATCCCTTTCTTGAAACTTTTACCTTGGCATTGCATTTTTCTTGATTTTCTTCCACTGTGACTTTACCCTTTCTCCCAAACTCATACATTGGATCCTCCTAATCCCTTAACTGTGAGCATTTTCAAACTCTGTCCTTCTGGTCTATACTCTCAGAGAACTCAGCTGTCTTCCAGGCATTAGCCATCATCTCTGCTTATGGCTTCCTGGTCTTATCTCTAGTCACACAGGATGAATCCATGTCAAAACTGGAAAGGACCTTAAAGCTTCTCTCTCCACCCCCACCCCCAGTCTAATTTAAATTTCCAAATGCTTACTGAACATTTCCACTTAAATGTCTTCTAATTATTTTAAAGTGAAGATGTTAAAAATGAAGCTATCTTTCCCTCTAAACATCTCCCTAATTACCTGATCATTCTCTAGTCCCTCGGGCTCAAAATGGACTTCCATGCCTACACAGTCACTAATGCTCAGGTTTTTTCCTTTGAAATGCTTCTCACCTGCCCCTTCTCTGCTGTCACACAAATTCATCTGTTTGATTCAAGGTTTTCCTCTTTTCATATCTACCCTGCACGTGACCATCAGACTTATAGGTTAAACATCACTCCTCAGAAATCACACCCAGGATTAATGGCCGAGGCTGTCCTTTAACTTTATAGACCTCTATATTCCCGATATCTCTGTGACCACTTCTCTGCTGTTCCACTTTCCTTATCTGCAAAGTGAAGCCGTTGGACTAGATGAACTCCCTTCCAGCTGAGCAAACTTGCATCTACTACCATAGTTTTGCCTATGTCTTTCTTCTTGCCCTTTTCCACTCATTTTCTGCTTGTCCAAATCCTACCCCTTCATTAGGACTCAACCCAAAGGTCATCTTTCTCCTCTCCCAGCCTTCCCACACCTGCTCTAGCCTACATCAGCTACGTTCTTATTTTGGACCATTTTACTTAACTAAGCTGGTGCCCCATCTTTCCAGCCTTACAACCCACCCCACCCCTGCCCCCCTAGACTTGGATCCATTGACACTGGCTTCGTGGCTCTTCCACCAGCTAGACACTCTGTCACTTGCCTCTGGGCATTTTCTCTGGCTGTCTCCCATGCCAGGAATGCTGTCTTCTCATCTCCCCCTTTGGCCTCCCCTTGATTCCTTCAAATTTCACTTTCAGGAAGGCTTTCCTAATGTAGTACCTGCCTTCTACTAGTATTTCCTACTTGTCCTGTATATGGCTTGTTCCTAACTATTTGTTTGCATATAATCTCTCCCATTAGTTCTCTTGCCCCTAGAGGGCAGGGTTTGGATTGTCTTTGCTTTTTTTGTGTCCCCAGTGTTTAGCACAGTGGCTGAGTAGGCATTTAATAAATCTTGATTGACTATATTTCTTAGCTCTTTTAATATTCATTCATGTCCTGTTTGTTTTGCCTGGAAAACTAGATTCCAAGTTCCCTGAGGACAGAATATTTTATACTTAATTCAAGTGTCCCAGAGTGTACAGCTTTAAACATTTAGTAGATTAAAGTTGTACCAAGACTTTTTGGACACTATATAAAACTCCCACAGCAACTAGCATAAGAAATACTTGATACATATTTGATTGAAGAAACACCAACCTTCTCTTCACATCCAATGCCACAGAGAATCAAAGGAGGAAACTCTGCAATAATCTCTGCACTATAGAATGACTTCTTGGTTTTATGAGATTTTTAAAACCCCATTAGACTAACTGAGCTGTCGGAAAGTAACTGGAGTCTCTATTGAGGTAGCCATGCCATTTAGCAAAGAGGTACCATCTTTATTCTTCTTTGGCATAGCTTTTCCCATGAATTTGGTATTAGCCTTTGGATTCTAGATCTGTCCCCCTTTACTCAGATTTCTCCTTGGACCCAAATATGATCAATTAAGAATATGGCTTGAATTAAGCCCTATCCAAGTGTTCCTAGATGGACAAAGTAAATACCTTTATTTACTCATGTTTTGCAGTCATCCATTGTCAGTTTCTTTCTACACTTTCCAGCTCACTGTTACCCTGAATACCAGAACTGAACTAAAATAGAAGCCTTGTTTGTCATCAATAATGTGAACATTTTTCTTTTAAATATTAAGGATCCTAAAGAAGCATCACAGCAGTTTTGAGCCTTCATTGAAGCATAGTTAATTTGCATGTCAACAACTTTTAGCATTAATGAATCTTTTAAATACTTCTTAGGGACAGTGGAGTTCTAGATTCACCATCAGCACAGGAAGAAAATTTGAGAATTCAGGTCAGTTTTGAGGAATAATCTGCCACTGATTTTCCTGTCTCCCAATGAGAAAACTCATTTCCACAGCATCTTCCCATTTTTTCCCATTGCTTTAATGGTTTTTATTTTGATCTACATTAATCAGGAACAAAGAAAAAAATAGACATTTCTTTGTTTTCTCATAAATAACTAATCTTCATAATTTTATAAAATCTCAGATGATTTTACCTTTACACAAATATAATACATACAAAAATTTTTTTAAGTAACAAAAAGTCAGCAATTTAAATATCTGGAGACTAAACATAACATAAAACTGTTTTGTCTACTGAATACAGGGCACGAAATAACCACTCCTTACTTGATGGATTCAGAATTCGAATCATGTTAATAACTTAGGGATCCAAGTTGATTGTCTGCAATGTAGAACTACCACTGCCAGAGATGAGTGGTCCCCCTGTTCAGTAGGAGATGATTTGTCAGGATGCTATTAACTGTATTGCAATGAAATAGGCACTATCCAAGTTACTTAGCTATTAGAGAAATTATTAATGCCCTGGACTTGACTAACTACTGACTCAGTGTTTGCCTCATTTGGCTCAGTAATTAATTCACCTGCACCAAACCCGTATCAAAGGTCACTAAATCTCTCATATATATAATATATATTTATATTATGTATATATGTATATATATATACACACAACCACAAAACAAAATTACATTTACATAGTTTGTAACAACATCTGTCTCAAAAGACGTACCATACACTGTTGGTTAAAATGGATCCAAATTAGTGGAATCTGCCATCCTATCCTGCTCTTCTCTCATCTTCCTAATTCCTTGGTAGCTGTTTGAACCCTGTTTCTTTTGGAGTAAGCCAGTTGCTATGTCCTAGGCTGTCTAAAAATTAGGAAAGGCTAGCAGAGATCAGGTAACTGGGTCCCCCCACCCCTGTCCAGACATGTGAGGTGTGTATTGTTTACAGTCCTGATTACTATATATATTCTGATTGTGTCAAAAAGTGGATTTTCAAAGTTTCTCCCTTTCTGCCTCTTATCCTTCTATAGAAAACAAAAGTAAACAGGGCCCTTTTAAGGTTCAGGTAGCAGTTAATTAAAAATATACAAGTAGATTTCTTAGCTTTGGGATTCTCATTCTGTGCATGAGAATGCTATTAAGGTCCTATGTGTGAACCAGGAAGCTTTCTCCCCTAGCAGCCAGTGGTACAGTGAGTGAAGCCCTGGCTCAGTGTATTGTAATGAATGTCCCACTTTGTAAACTGTTTTGCACCTTAAAAACACACAAACAAAACACAGACATAGTTGGGAGACAAGTTCACAGACTCCATAGAAAGGGGAAAGAGCTTTGTATAGATCACAAATCAAAAAGGCACCTCCCAGTAATTTAGACAATTTCAAACTGTGATAATGCAGTAGAAATAATTTAAATTCAACAGGTTTCCTGAAAACTTGTCACCTTAATTTAATACATGGGTCATTAAAGTGGCAATTCTGCCTCTTAGGGTAGCTTGCTTAGCATTAAGATCTTTTAATTTATAGTGCTTCAATTTGAATTAAGGAAAGGCTGCTGGGTATAACTGGGCTTAAACTGAAAACACCCATCTGCTGTGGTAGAAGAGTCTGCCAGCCTAGCCTCAGTCTAAAGCAGAGGTGGCATGGAGGGGAGGGATGGCTACATGGTGTCATAAGGGGATTTGAACAGTGGTTAGATAACAGCACAAGACTTGAGAAAGGCATGTAAGGTTTCATCTCTCTCTTTTTTAATAGACAAAAACTGACAGGATTTTAAGGCCACTAACAAAGGATAAGGATGTGTGGCTTTAAGGGGTAGGAGAATTCATCTAACAGCAGCAAAACTCTTACCTGTCCATGAAAGTGCAAAGATGAGGAATTGAACCCTGGAAGTATTGCCTGGCTTCAGAGATATTTTCCCCTCATCTACAGTGGTAGCCTGTTTTCATTTACTAAAACATAGGTTTAAAAAAAAAAAATAAACCACCTAGCAAACCAGCCTGCATTTGGCATTTTGCAGACTCCCCAAGATTTTTTCATTTTCTCTACCTCATTCCACAACCTACATTCCTATATAGAAAGTAAAAAATTACAAAAGACCTACTCAGATTGGAGAACAATTTTAACTAAAGGCTAATATGTATACTGTAGAAATGAAACTGACTAAGTGCAGGGAGGAAATTCCAGCAGTGACCAAGAAAAATGCTTCCTCCATGTAATTTTGAAAGGGTTTTTGACTCTAAAGGGAAATATTCTCCAGAAGAATTCAGGGTGAGACTCTCAAAGCAAAGAGAGAAAACAAAACACAGCAATGCCCCCCCCCCCCAAAAACAAACAAACAAACCAGACCTCCTGTGGCTACAGCTTTTCCATTCTGAGATCTAGTCCTATAACTCAGAAATAGGTTTTACTCTAAGCCGTTAAATTCTCATCTCTTTTCCCCAGGTAAGAGATCACCTGTATAGACTAGGAAGCCAGCACCTAATTGCTGTCCTTATCAGATGAAAATTGTGTTTGGTGCTTCCAAAAAAATGTAATTTTCTCACTATAGGAATTTGTGCATTCTGAGGACAAATTTTTAGAAAGGGGTCTAGAAATCACATACGTTTTTATTTTGGGGGTTCCCTTCCTATCTACCAACCCCATGTTTTACCCAGGCAAAACCCATCTACATCTGCTCCATCAGGGACTATGCATTTTTCAGTACTTGGGACTGAGGAAGAAAAACCTGCCTTGGCACACATTTCTTCACTTTGCCATTGTGTGTATATGTAATGTTAGTGCAAATAATAACCAAAAGGCCCAGACCTCCCATATTAAGAATTTGCTTCCTAGACAACTTGAGTAAATTTTCAATGCTTTGGATATTCAGTTTGCTTAAGTATAGCTCTAAGTCTTGTTTTTAAAAAAAAATAGAGTGGTCTCCTTCCTGCCTCCTCTGCTTAATAACCTCAATGGCTTTTGATCAGTGGTTAATTAAGTTGGGAAAGCAAACATAGACTTCTGAAACTGCCAAGGGACCAACCTGCGAAGCATATACTGGTTTGTTCTCAACAGACAAAACTTTAGATCATTATTGGCAGAAGCTTGCTGCGGCAGTAGCTACCCAACAGGCCACGATTGCAGACTAGTGGAGTCTGTGGAAGACACAGAGGTCCATAAATTAGCTAATGCCGAACCCAGGCAGCTTTGATAAGGGGCATTAGGCTTGTCCAGAAGTCGGGACATTTATTTTTTCCTTCTTTTCTGTGCTCTTCTCTAGCTCCTTACCCCGACTTTCTAAAGACTACGGGAAGGCAGGACTGCATTCTTTAGGGGCCCAAACTTCCAGTCCCCCCAGGGAACAAGGGGGAGGAGATAATGCAAAGCTGCAGTGCTCATTGGAGGATAGAGTAAGAAATGACTGAGCCAAAAGGGCAGTTTACAGAGGCAAAAGGACCCGGATAAACCGCAAGGGTCAATGTTAAAACTACACTAGCCAAGTCCCTCCCGGGTTAACTAAGAATATCCTGGTCTTGTATCTGGTGAGGGGCTAGTGGAGGTGTTTGTTAGATGGTTGTGGCAACTAGAAACACACGTGAATATATGTAAAAGATTCTTCCCACTCCTCCCTCGCCCTAAAATTCTGAAAAGATTAAGACTTAGTCTCTATGTGGCAACCACCAAACAAAGTACTTCCAGAAGTAGGTAACTTATTTAGCTTTTCCTGGCATTAGGCGAATTTCCCTTTTGAGTAGGACACTTGAGTTCCACTCAGCCAACAGCTAACAAGTTTCACAACGCTTGAAAAATTACAGCTCAGCCAATCTACTTTCTGTGGCTCCAAAAGTTAGACATTAAGGTTACACTAGCCTCCAGAACCACAATTTCTAGTCCTAGAGAATGGGATGCAGTGAAACAAGCTTGAGAAACAGAAGTTGCTGTTTCTCCCCCTCCCCACACAGCCTTGTCACTTCGGAAGCCCCTAAATACACGAAGTTTCAAAGCACTTCGAGAAAATTTAGCATGTTCTCGGTTTCGAGGAACATCTAGCCACGCAAAACAAACACGAGATCGCCTTAAAAGACCCAAAAACACTGTACTGGTGTGGGTTGGAGTCAGGCCTGTTGGCCACACCGCTCCACGGTCAGATGCCCAAACTTATCCTGTTCACGTTAAAAAAAAAACACACAGATCTTTCTCAGGGCATAACAGGCTAGAAACAGGATCATAAAAAATAGTCAGCTGAACTTCATTCTAATGCCCAGTCCCAGAACTCTGAAGCCAGCCTTCCCTCCTCCCCAAAGCCAAAGTAGGGTTCATTGCCAAAAAGCAACTTGTACCCACACAGGATTGAAAATGAGAAAATTTTTTAAAAATTATATTAAAAACCGAGGTCCCCATAGAAGTCCCGGGACTATCTATCTTGTGTTCCACCTCAAAACTGTCTCTTCTCCCTTCTCCCAAATTCCGAAGTGAAGCAGCAGCAGCAGCAGCACCATGAAGTCAAAACAAATGACCTGTTAAAAAGCTACCAAAATCAGTTGTTCGAAACAACTCTCCCTCCCCTCCCCCCCTCCCGCAGTCCGTGCCTCCTGCACCCAGTCCTTCAGGCCGCACGCAGCCAGCCTGGCCCCACTACACATGAGACAGGGACACCTGCTTGTGGTAGGCGGGCGCACCCGGGCAGGGGACCCCAGTCCTGCAGCCCGTTAGGGCGGCACTGGCCTCGGCGTAGTCCCGGGCGGCCGTAGCCCCGCCCGACTTGTGGCCGCGCCGCGGGCGGCAGCAGCAGCGGCTGGTGAAGCGCCTCCAAGACTCCACTGTCTTCCCGGACCAAATCCAGACCCCCGACGTGATGCCCACGAGCAGGCACATTAAGTACTTGAGCATAAGCACCCAGTACTCCGGCTTGGCCCGCGGCTGCCCCGGCTCCCCCGCGGGGCACGGGCAGGTGATCGCCCTCTCCCAGCTTTCCCGGGAATGCTGCTCGTACAGGTAGCAGGCCACTACAATGCTGGCCGGCACGGTGTAAAGCACAGTGAAAAGGCCGATGCGGATCATGAGCTTCTCCAGCTTGTCCGTCTTGGTGCCTCCCTGCTTGATGACGCTGCGGATGCGGAAGAGGGACACGAAACCCGCCAGCAGGAACAGCGTGCCGGTAAGCAAGTAGACCACGAGCGGGGCCAGCACGAAGCCCCGCAGGTGGTCCAAGTTCTGGTTGCCCACGTAGCAGATGCCAGCCACGGGGTCGCCGTCCACGGCGCTCAGGGCCAGCACGGCGATGGACTTGACGCTGGGGATGAGCCAGGCGGCCAGGTGGAAGTACTGGGAGTAGCCAGCGATGGCCTCGTTGCCCCACTTCATGCCGGCCGCCAGGAACCAGGTGAAGGAGAGGATGACCCACCAGATGGAGCTGGCCATGCCGAAGAAGTAGACGAGCAGGAAGACCACGGTGCAGAGCGCCGGCCCGGTGGTCTCGTAGTGGATGTGGCTGTGCTCCCGGTTGCAGGCCACGCTGGCGTGGCCCATGACCAGGCGCACGAGGAAGCCCAACGACACGAAGAGGTAGCAGGCGGACAGGAAGATGATGGGGCGCTCGGGGTAGCGAAAGCGCTCCATGTCGATGAGGAAGGTGGCCACCGTGGTGGAGGTGGAGACGAAGCAGAGCACGGACCACAAGCTGATCCAGAAAGTGGCGAAGGTGCGCTCATCCGGGCTGAAGGTGGGCTGGTAGCAGGGCACGGCGCAGTTCAGCACCCGGCCGGTGCGCACCTTGTTGAAGAGCGGGTGCGTCTCCTTCACGATGGGCACGAAAGGATCCCGACACTTGCAGGCGCCGCACTCCCCGCCAGAGGACGCCGAGCTTCGAGGGGCCGGCAGGGTAGGTTTGGCCGGGAAGGGCCGCGGGGGGGCCGTGGTGGCCTCGCTGCGGTTGTAGTCCATGCACAGCATCTCGGCGTCCCCCAGCACCGGGAGGCGGTCGCAGTTCATGCGCTCTGGCCAGGCGAAGCCGTACTGGCGCATGAGCGGGGAGCAGCCGGCCTTGGCTCGCTCGCACACCGAGCGGCAGGGAGGCAGGGGCTTGGGGTAGTCGGGCAGGCAGATGGGCGTGTACATGGAGCACAGGAAGAAGCGCAGGTCAGGCGAGCAGTGGATTTCCACCAGCGGCCAGAACTGGTGCACTTCCAGCCCAGCCTCGTCCTGGGTGTCGTGGTTGAACTGGTTGGGCATGTGCGTCAGGTTGTAGCCGATGCCCCTGCACATGGGCACCGTGATTTCCTGGCACACTAGGGCCTTGGAGGAGGCCTCTCCCCGCCCCGCCAGCTGCGCCAGGAGCAGCAGCAGCAGCGACAGCAGTGGCGGTGGCGGCGGCCCCGGCAACCCCGGCAGCGAGTCCAGGTCAGGGTGAGCCATCTCTGCCCCGCTCCCCGATCACGCCAGCTCCGTCCCCTTTCTCCTTCACCCTCCAAAGAACCAAGCTTGGCAGGAGAAACAGGAACACTTTTTCTCAGTCCCGAGTAAGGCTGGCTTCTTCAGTCTTTCAACCTGTTGGTTTCTTTCCCTTTTCTGAAATCCCTCCTAAGACCAGCTGCCACGAAGCAGCTCGGGCGCAGCTGGCTGGGCTTCAGCTCCTAGCGGCGCCGCTCCGGGGATGGGAGTGTGGATCCAATTCCGGGAGCAGGGATCTTAAAACGATAATCACATACGCAGACACACACATACACACACTCGTTATTCAAGAAAGGAAAGCTACGAACAAGTTCAACTATCCCTTAAATCCGGGAGTCAAACTCCCTAGTCTCCCCCGCCTTCCTCTGGGTTCAGGGCCAGACCAATCCGAGGTCCCCTAACCTTCCACCCCTTCCAACCCCGGGAGAAGGGACGAAACGAGAATCGGACTCAGGATTTTGGACTGGGGGTCCGGGACCAAGCAACTCTCACCTCCACTGGACTCCAACCGTGGGGAGTCCTCGACCGGCTGCCTGCGGTCCTGGGTCCAGAATACTTCGCGGAAAGCCACGGAAGGAGATTCAAAGCTGAGCCCGGCCCAAGGAGGTTCTTTCAGATGGCAAAGTTGGGCAGCAATGGAACGGGAGCCAGCGGCGGCACATGGCAGCAGGTGTGCGCGGCAGCTCAGGGAAGGGAGCCCGCTCGAACCCCCTGGACTGGGGGACCGGCTGGGTTCTGGACTGCCTTGGTGGCTGGTCACTCCCCTTCTCCTACGCCTCCGTGTCCTCCTCCTCCTCCCCGGCCTGCAGTTCCCAGCATGATGGGCAGGCGGGGGCGGGGGGCAAGGTTTCAGGGTCTCGGACCCCACTCAGGGCTACTTCACCTGGGCAGGGGAGGAACAGGAATACGAGTTGTCTCCCTTGCTTCGAGGGCTGTGTCTGCAGTCCGTCCTCGCACCCGGGGCTTTGGGATTGCACCGGGCAGTCACCGATGTCTGTCCCCGCTTTCCTCTTCTTTCTTGGGGCTCACAGCAAGTAGATTCCGCGTCAAGGGCTCTCCCCGTGCCGGACGCGCTCCACACTCTCCTCCCAGGGTTCCGCGTAGCCTTCCCCCGGCCAGAAGCAGCTGCCC
This sequence comes from Gymnobelideus leadbeateri, assembly GCA_011680675.1. Classification (NCBI taxonomy): domain Eukaryota; kingdom Metazoa; phylum Chordata; class Mammalia; order Diprotodontia; family Petauridae; genus Gymnobelideus; species Gymnobelideus leadbeateri. The sequence continues at coordinate 27,987 of WOXC01005482.1, forward strand.
CGCTCGGGCTCCGGCTCCGCCCCCGGACTCCGTGTTCGCCCCCACCCCCGACTGACACAACAACCCAGGAACCCTAGCCGCGGGCCGACCGGCCTCTCCACCCCCTCCCCTTGTCACCTGCCTCCTAAAGCAAGGCCAGAGGCCACGCCCCCTCCACTAGGCCCCCGCCCACGGGCACGCCTCCTCCGAGAGGGGCAGCACATGCCACGCTCACTCCGAGTCTCCTCCCACTGCTCCAAAGCCTCGGCCTCCAGGTCCGGAATTGTGCAGTCCGGGCCGCACTCGCCAATCCCCAGCCTGGAAGACCACAGTGGGCGGAGCCTATGTTAATCTTAAGGTCTTGAGATCCAGAGCGGGAAACCCTCCAGATCAAATTCTCCCCTCCCTCTCTCCCGCGCCCCACCCCCATGATTTGGGGTTCTCGCTTTGCTTTCTTGCTCCCTGACTCACTCGGTCCTGGCTGGTGCTAGCTCTGAAGACCTGGCTCTCCCCTCTTGTAGTTAGGAGCCTTACGGATTCCAGCCTCCACAAAGACTCGGGCAAAGAATTCTTAGTTTCCCACCTGTCTCCGTTTCCGTGGCGCACGAACGCCAAACCTCCCCTAGCCTGGTGATGGAATAAAAAAAGAATCATGTCAGGCCTCTAACAGCTGTCTCAACCCTGGGTCCAAGCATCAGTGTCCAATCATGGCAGAAAAACTCAGAACACGAACAAACCTACACAACAAACGTGAATACAAGTCTGCGTTTGGGAAATTCAACCCAAGTGGGAGCCGAGATTGGTTTGCAGTTTCCGGCAGAGAAAAGGAAAATATAATCAGGGTGACAATGAGGAGGCAAGGAATGCCCCCCCCCCCATACCCGCCGGCGCTTGGTAGGGTTAAGCCGCTCCCCAGCCCCCCGTAGGGGTCCTGTGGTGGTGCACAATGGAACTGGAGACTCGGGACAACCTGCTGGGACTCCTCACTGGCCTTACAGTTGTTGCGCTCTCTGCTTAGGTTATTAGACTGCAAGTTTTAAATGTCCTAAAGAGTCTTCCTTCTGAATAGTGATAATTAGGTAGGAACACGGAGGTGTTTAGCATGCCTGAGATGTCTTTCATTCACATGCAGAGAAAGAGGTAGGTTTTTTCTTTCTTGCCCATTTTGTTTCTCTTCCCCTCCCCCTCTTCGGCGGAGGAAGGCTAGTGAATCCTTGGGATGTGCATTAATGGATTAGATTTATCTGGTCCTTAGCCCTTCTGTAATTGAGTCTCGACGTCCATCAATAAAATGGAAGAAACGCAAACCCTTCCCTCACCCCCCCCCCCCCGCGCCCATTGAAAGAGAATAGACTTTTTATCTAGAAGGGCTTTCAGAGATCATCTAAGCCAGGAATTCTTAAACTGGAGTCCGAATCATCTCGGGTTGTTTTTTTTCCCATATACATATATGTCTACATACGTGTACATGCATACACATGCATATCTAGAGAGATTTTATATAGAGGGATATCAATAGAGAGATACATATTGATAACTTGCAATATAATTTCTTTCCTTTGTAATACAATGTGTTTTATGTATTTAACATTCCCAGAAGGGGTCCATTGGCTTCAGCAGACTTTGGTCCATGTTATTGCTGTTGTTTGCCCTTTCGTTCTGGAAGAGAGAGTGAGGCTGGTGACTTTGCACATCTCTCTCTCACTTAAATCCAATTCACTTGCAAGGTCTATGACACCACAAAAAGTTCTTAAGGAACCCTGATCTAGCCCAATTTCCCAATTTTACAAATGAAGAAACAGAGGTGAGGCCCAGAGAAGTGTCACAAAATCACATGGATGGCAGGGGCAGACTTCCAGACCAGGTCTACCAAGTCCAAATCCAGCATCCTTCCCACTGTCCCAGGCTGCTTCCTCTCTGCTGTTAATAAAATCAGCAAGTATTTATGAGTGCTTACTATGAACCAGACACTGGGCTAAAATACAAAGAAAGACCAAAAATAGTCCTGCCCTCACAAAGCTTATGTTCTAATGAAGGAGACAATGTGTGCACATATAAGTATAAAGAGGATACAAAGAAGATAGATACAAGGCAGCTTTAAGGGGCATAAGCTTAGCAGTGGAGGGGCCTAGAAAAAGCCTTACAGAAAGTGTCTCTTGAACTGAGTCTGGAAGGAAACCAGAGATTCTAAGAAGCCACGGTGAAGAGGGAAAGCAGCCTAGGCATAATTGCATATGAGGACCTGAAAGGTTGAGTAAGTGGAAAGGAGAGAGAAGCCTGGAAAAAGAGGAAGGGACCAGGTTGTATAAACAACCTGTAGCTTTAAATGGTAAACATAAGAGTTTAAATTTGATGCTGGGAAGCACTTCAGATAATTGAATTAGGAGATAATATGGTCATATCTTTGCTTTAGAAAGATCACTTTGGCAGCTATCTGGAGAAAGAGAAGATCTGGATTGGAGAAGGGAGAGAGACCAGTGAGGAGGCCACAAAATAGGCTAAAAATGATGGGGGCTGGACCTAAGATGGGGGCTATCACTCAAGAGAAGGGAATGCCTTACAGATATGGCAGAGATAGGAACTAGGATGTCAGGAGTCATCACTGAGGATTGTAGAGCTTCAGAATAAGCTTGGATTGGTCAAGGTTGGCTACAGCACTGGAATTTGGGTCTGGGTACAAATCCTACCCAAATGACTTCAGGGTTCTTCATTTCGTTTGCTCCTTTTTATCATGAGAGGGACAATCTCTCATTTGTTGAGTACTGAGAATGGAAAGCAGTCCTTCTCTGAGCCTCAGTGTGGTCATTTTCACAATCAGCAGTCTGAATTAGGTATTTTTCAGAGGAGACGAGGAAAGGGAATACGCCTCTATGCAACGCCTACCTAGTACCAGCTAAGCACAAAACCTTTGGGAGGTAGGTGCTGTTGTTCAATTTTATAGCTAAGGAAACTGAGGCAGAGGTTAAGGAGCATGCCCAGGGTCACACAGCTAGCCAAGTATCTGAGGCCAGAGCTGAACTCAGGTCTTCCTGGTGCTGGGTCCAGTGCTCTATCCTCTGTGCCACCTAGCTGTGAAGTGGAATTAAATGTAAAGAATCTGTAAAAAATTACTACAATGAAGATGAGATTTATACACTATAATTTTAAGTGATTTGAAGTATGGGACTATATACCACATAGCCTTGGACATAAGGACAGAGAGGCCTGAGTTTAAATTCTCCTCCCCCACTTATATCTGTGTGATGGTGAGAAGATCCTTTAATCTCTCTGAGCCCTGTTTTTTCATCCTTAAATGGATAAAATATTTGCAGTACCTACTTCATAGGGTTCAGGATCAAATGAGATAATGTATGTAAGGTGTTTTAAAAACCTTGTAGTTATTGCATTTCTCCTCCTCCTTCTTCCTTCCTCCTCCTCCTCCTATTCCTCCTCCTCCTCTTCTTCTTCTTCTTCTTCTTCTTCTTCTTCTTCTTCTTCTTCTTCTTCTTCTTCTTCTTCTTCTTCTTCCTCTTCTTCCAATTGGGATTAAATGACTTACCTAAGGTCACGTAGCCTAGTAAGTTTCTGAGGTCAGATTTGAACTAAGGTCTGCTTGAGTGCTGTATCCACTGTGCCACCTAGCTGCCCCTTTATTATATTTATTCTACAGAGGCATGCATGTGTTGTTTCATATACAATTTGTATGACATATTACATAATTATGGCGAGGAAATCCAAGCTAAGTTAAGTTAAGCAGTTGTTGTATATGAAGGAGGCATGAGTAATAGCACTTCCCAACTTTAGCATTATTGAAGATTCTACAGATGTTTATATTTTGAATTTTGGAAAGACTTTGAACTTGACAGCTGCAGTCATGGGCAAGGGGAAGAGAATCCCTTAGCAGTAGCTGAGGAGAGCAGTGGCAGCCAAAGCAAGAAGGGGAGAGAAATTATTCAGTGGAAAATGTGTGGGGACTGTGAGTATACCAGATGCGGGGCTGTGTTTCATCCTGAGTTCTGGGCAGCAGCTTCTGTTTTATTAGGACTAGACAAATGTTAGTAGCTAATAATAATCTCCCCAAAATTGAAATTGGAGAATGATAATGACTCTCATTGGAATTTGCCCTAAAAGGTTGTGTTCATTGGTTTGCTTCCCTATTGGTTTGCTAACCCTATTTTCTTTCTCCAGCTGTTCTTTAGAGGTTTTCTGTTAGAATACCAGTCCAGAAAGTATTAACCTCATTTTGCAGATGAGAAGACTGAGTCAGAGGTGACTTGACCAAAGTCATTCACTTGTTAATGGACTATAGAACATGTATTAATGAAATATGTTCCAATGTGGAACAAAATAGAATCTGTTCCCTGATTCACAAGCAGCTTTTCTATGAAATAGAAAATACTAAATGATAGTAAATGTATTCTAATATTTAAACATTCCCAAATATATAAGGTGTTCCCTCTGACATCAGGACAAATAGACTAGAATATATAGAGCATAAGTCAGAAGCACCTGAGTTTGGATTCGTCCTCAGTCCCTTACTAGAAGTGTGACTCAGGACATTTAATCATCCTTTAAAGTTTTGTTTTGTTTTGTGCCAGGAATTGAAGTTAAGCTTATTGGCCACTTAGATGATTATTTAACCTCTATGAGTCTCAGTTTCCTCATTTCTAAAGTGGGAACAATATCTGACTTACCTTACAGATTTATTGTGAGGAAAGTGTTTTGTCAACCTTAGAGTGCTATAGAAATATAAATTATTGTTGTTACACTATACATATTTTATTCTAATATATTTGAAAGTTCTCTATTTTAGAACTGAAGGGTTGTAGTTTACCTCTTTGATATCTTGACTACTGTGATTAGCTGACAATTTTCTCTGTACTACAGAACAAAACCATTGGATCCAGTTTCCTTCCTAAAATGAGACCAGATCATATGAAATGTACCTTGTTTCTGGGCTTTCCACCCCAGCTGTCATTAGTTATCTCAGTCATATAGAGATGAGTTAAATTTAACAATGACCAAAAAAAGATTCATTTTCTCTTACTAAGGTTTAAAGTGGAAGAAACTATAGGTCCATCCCTCTGACAGTGACATTTCCAGATTAGTTCCTGTTAATGACATAGGCTGAACAGCTCCAGATTTTCTCTAATTACTACTCATTTCATTGTATCCAATATCAATACTACAATGTAGTCATAGAGTATCAAAGGGATATGAGAGGAAGCATGATATAGTAAATATGAAGCTGGCCTCTGAGATATTGATTCATTTATCAATGAAATTTCAGCTCATTCCCTTTCCCCTTGTTAGAGGGACACTTAAAAAAAAAACAACCAAAGTATCTTTTTTCATATAATGAGTGGAACATGTCAAACCTTTGTCTTTTCCAGTACTTTTCCTTTCCCTTCTTTGACTTTAGAAGAGATGTGGGGGCCATTTTCTTTTTCTCCCAGAGGAAGGCAGAGCATTACTTCTCCCCAGATGTAGGGCTGTGTTTGGTCCTTCCCCCTTTACAATACTTGACTGGGTTGTGCTAGAGAAAGTGTTAAATCATGTAAATGTACAGGACTTAACACCTACTGAGAAGGTACCCTAGCTAGCTAGTTGCATCTGGATCTGTTTATGCTAAGGGTGGGGGGTGGAATCGTACCTAAAGCCTTTGAACTGCCCCCCAAATTCAATAATGCTTTCCTTATTAAAGGAAAAATTATGTAGGGGAGAGCACTAGCTAGCCTTGCTGTCATGGGAGAAGTGTCTGATTCCTATCTTTGCCCTTTCCAAGCTTTTGAGTCATAAGCAAATGCCTAGGCTTCAGCTTCTGCCCCCCTGTAAGACAGGGACCAAGCCAGATAGCATGGTCAATACAGTGCTGACCTTGGAGGCAGAAAGAGCTGGTATATCCTACCCTGATATACCCTAGGCACAGGAACCTTGGACAAGGGACTTCACCTTTCAGCCCCAGACAATTTTCTAAGACTATGACAGAGAGGGTGTCTATCTGCACTTGGAGAGGGATTTTCCTCATGGAAGACCCCACAGGTCCAGCTGTTTGTTTGTTTTAATAGAGATAATAACATCTCTGTTTACTTCAGATCATTAATATCTACTCTTTTGGTTCCAGCTACACAGCCAGCTCTGAATCTATATAACTCTCCTATTAAATAGCCAACACTGTTCCATTTTGTCCACAAAAATTCCAAGCAGAATTTTGTCAAATGTCTTCTAAAATCTGGTAAACTAGGTCTCCAGCTTTGCACTTTGCCCATCACTTTATTAACTCTGTCAAAGACTGTCTTGAGGCTCACACAAGATAACCCATGTAAGCTAAAGCACTATAAATGTCATCTATCATCCTGGTAGTAACTGATAGTCCTCTGCCTGGCATAATGCTTAAGAAATGCTCATTGACTAATAGTGTGCCTTGTTTGCTTATGCACCTTTATTAAATGCCCTATTACTAAGTGGATGGAATGACCCTGGACAAATTACTTTATCTCTGTGGTTCTAGTTTCCACAGCAGTAAAAGAAGGGAAAATTAATTAAAATGACTGCTAAGGACCCTTCAGCTCTCACATTCTGTGCTCTAGGATCAAAATTGAATCCTGGCTCTGCTGACTTATCACCTATGTGACATTAAGCAAATCATATTACCTATCAGGGACTCAGTTTCCTCATCTTTAAAACAGGATTGGATTAGATAATCTTTTTTTTTTTTTTTGCTTTTTGGAGGGCAATTGGGGTTAAGTAACTTGCCCAAGGTTACACGGCTAGGTTTTTTGTTTGTGTGTGCATTAAGTGTCTGAGGCCAGATCTGAACTCAGGTCCTTCTGACTCCAGGGCTGACACTCTACTCACTGCGCCACCTAGCCGTCCCCAGATTAGATAATCTTTGAATGACATATACCTGCATATATGAAAAAGCTAAATAGCAACGGTAAACCTGGTATGACCTAGCTAAAATGACTGTTGGGGGGGGGGAGGGGGAAGAAACAGTGCTACTGAGCCATGTATGTTCTGCAGTAGACATGTCAAAGAGAATGATTTTTGTTAAATCCCGATAATCCATTTAAGCTGCTTTAGGACTGTCATTCAGCCTACTTTGCTCTTCCTCAAGTCAATAAGCATTTATTAGTTACTTACTACTATGTGTCAGACATTGTGCTAAGCCCCCGGGATACAAAGCAAGGTAAAAACACAATTTCTACCCTCAGAAAGGTTATCTTCTAATGGAGGAGACAGCACGCAAATAACCATGTAAATATATGATATGTACAGTGTAAATGGATTGTTGTTCATCCTTCATTCTCAAAGAGGACCTAGTGAATTGGATTTAAGTGAGGCAGAGCTATGCAAAGCCATCAGCCGCACTATCTCCTTCAAAGTCATTGGAGTCCAGTGGCAAGACATAGGTCAAGATGACTGGTGATGACCAGTGTAAATGCAAGGCAATTTTCAGAGGTTAGACACTGGCAATGGCAGCTGAGGGAAGGGCTGGGAAAGGTCTCCTGAAGAAGGTCAGATTTTAACTGGGTTGTAAAGGAAGCCAGGGAGACTGGGAAGCTGGGGTGAAGAGGGAGAACATCCAGGCAAAAGTCAGCGGGTGAATAGGTCCAGAATCCAAAGATGGAATGTCATGTATGAGGAGCAGCAGGAAAGCCACAAGCTGGATTGTAGATTAGGAGGCGGGGTGCACAGAATAAGAACCAGAAAGACAGGACCAGTTGTAAAGGACTTTAACTTCGAAACAGAAGATTTTATATTTATCCTTTGAGCCAATAGAGTAGGGGAATGACATGATCAGACCTGCACTTTGGGACAATTGCTTTAGGGGCACCTAGGTGGTATAGTGAATAGAGAAGCACCGGCCCTGGAGTCAGGAGGACCTGAGTTCAAACCAGCCTCAGATACTTGACACACTTACTATCTGTGTGACCTTGGACAAGTCACTTAACACCGATTGCTTTGCCTTCCCTCCTCCAAAAGAAGAAAAAAGAAAAAGGAAAATTACCTTAGCAGCTGAGTGGAGACTGAATTGGAGTGGGGAGAGGTTTGAGGCAAGGGGGTCAATTAGAAGACCATGTCATCAATCTAGTTATGATAACACAGCAGTGTCAATATGAGTGAAGAGAGGGACATACATAGGAGATGTTGAAAAAGCAGAAATAAGACTTGGAACAAATTGGATGTGTGGAATGAGCCTGAGAGAAGAGGGAAGGTTGTGGGGCTGGGTGACAGGGACGATGGGATACCCTTGACAATTGGGAATAGAGAAGGATTTGGAGAAAAGATAATGAGGTCTGTTTGGGGGCATGTTGAGTTAGAGATGCCTATGGGGCATTCTGGGCAGTTGGGTGGTAAAGTAGAGTGCCAGGCCCAGAGTCAGGAGGACCTGAGTTCTAATCCAGCTTCAGCCTCTTGCTATCTGTGTGACCCTGGGCAAGTCACTTAATCCTGTTTGCCTCAATTTCCTCATCTGTAAAATGAACTGGAGAAAGAAATGGCAAACCAGTCCAGTATCTTGCCAAGAACACCCTAACTCAATAGCAACAACAACATGGGATCCCTTGCCCAAGATGTTCAAAAGGCAGTACCAGACTGAACAGGAGAGGAGATGGTCTGAATTCATATATGGATTATAATTATCCTTTCACATTGTAGGTGTTAGGGGTACGCTGTCCCCTCAAGCTGGAAAATCTGAGCAAAACTTTTTGGCTCTCCCTTCGTACCAGAGAAGAAGTCTGAAATATTATGGCATTAAAAGATAAAATATGTCACTATTACACAATACACTACATGTATTTTACACATTTCTGAATTTCTAAATGTTTTCTGTGTTGTCTGCTGGCCTTTGCATGTCATCTGTGGTTTCCTCAAAAGTCCCCCAAATTCCCATTTTGTTTCTTATGCCAACCCTCAATATATTGAAACCACAATGGGGAAAGTGGCAACGTGGAAGGGATAACTGTCATATCCTTCAATAAATCTAAACTCTAACACCTAATTCAAGGCTCTTAGTTATCCTTCTTTGGGGGCGGGGGGAAGGTGTTCACATCCAGTGCAATGGGCTATAAAACAGAAGTGAGGAGGAGAGGAGAATCCAAATTTATGATTTCATTACTGTAGGGAAGCCCCAGTGGATAGCGTGCAAATTCTGTCTTTGATCTCTGTAATTTACAATTTTAGAGGGGTTGCCTTCAGGAACCTCTCAGAGGTGAAGCACTTTAACCCAGTTCTTTCTGCCCACAAGGCAGATTTTCTGTCTACTCGCCTGTTGTCTTTCTCCTCCTTGCCCTAATCCCCCCAATCCCAATCTCCCAGCACCTCCCTGATCCACCTTCTTTTCCAATCCTTGATGACAACGTGGACAACTTTCTCCTTTTTTCCTGACCCAGTTGGTGATCAACTCATGCACCGAGGCTCTCGGACCAGGATCCCTTTCATCCCCCATACTTTTATCCTATTGAGGCTTGCTGTTGATGAGATGCATGTGAAATGTCTCATCTTTTAAAACATAAATCTTAGACATTGATCTTCATATCCTGCTGCAGAGGGTTCCCCAGGTCAATTGTGTATGGTAGAAAGAGTTCCTCCTTTTATCCATTTTAAACATGCGTCCCTTTCATGTTTTCTCATTCTCTTGTTCTTTCCCAAGGAAAGTGAGTTTGGCTTTGTGGATATGAGACACAGAGGATTGAGTGGAGACCATAATCTTACTTTGTGCTGGCTACCCAAAAGGCCTTAGGCACACCAGGGAGAGAGGGATGTGACTTAGAGGTGGGAAGGAGCTCCATTTTAATTAGTCATAGCTTTCAGTTCCTAGTCATTTGAAACATTGTCAAAAATTCTGCAACAGGCAGTTGGGGCTTTAGACATTGCCTTGACAAATCCTTAAAATTAAATTATGCAAGCTGAACGGACAGCCTTTCAGAAATGTACAGTAAATCAATGTTTTGTCGCATTCTAAGAGCCCACTGTGCGTTTCAGCTCAAGATGGTCTTGAGGCAGAGAGGAAAGAAAGGCCTACTCTGAAAAAAAAGAAATTGTCATTTTACTAGCAGTAGGAGGACCCCAACTAGGGCTCAATTACGAATCTGATCTTGCTGTGAATGTTAAGTGATCATTTTGGCAGCCTAATTTCTCCTGCCTTCTGGCTCGCCCTTTCTGTTTCCTCCCTTCCATAGGCCTACCTCCAACCCTGCATCAGGGAGCGCCACAATAATAATTATTATTCCAGCATTGGATCTCACAGCTGCCCTGCTGTGCCTTTGTGGTGGGCTAACTTCACGCCAACCCCAACAGAGGCGTAATGGACGGGCCGGCTAGCACGGCTGCAGCCACCATTTCTGTTCTGTAAGCTGCCTTACAGCACCATCGTCTTTGTTACTGCTATCAAGTACACTGGAGAAACCTGATGTTTTTCTTTTTTGCTTTTCCATTTTTTCTTCTTTGCAGGTCAGGGCATCTCTCTCTCTCTTTTTCTCTCTCCCTCTCTCTGTCTCTGTCTCTCTCTCTCTCTTCCTCTCTCTCTGTCTCTGTCTCTGCTCCTCTCTCTCTCTCTCTCTCTCTCTGTCTCTCTCTGTCTCTGTCTCTCTCTTCCTCTCTCTCTCTGTCTCTGTCTCTGCTCCTCTCTCTCTCTCTCTCTCTCTCTCTCTCTCTCTCTCTCTCTCTCTCTCTCTCTCTCTCTCTCTGTCTCTCTGTCTCTGTCTCTCTCTGCAAAGTCCTCTCTAGAGCTCCCATAGGTCTCCTGTACCCAGCAGGACATTCGTTCTGTGGCTGAGGTTTAAAAGACATAGATTAGAGTGTTCCTAGAAATCTAATATCTTTAGGCTTAATCTTTTCTTCTCCATCACTTGGCTTGGTTCTCTATGGAGAAACTTTTTTTTTCATTTTTTCAAACAAGAAAGTAGTGAGGATTTATTACAGAGGTGTGCTACACTTAGCCACAGAGAAAACAATCAGTCCGTAATGACAAAGTCCCATGGCACAAAGTCAGGAGTCAGCTAAGTGGAATCTGCATGAAATGATGGCATGGCCTCTTGTTAGAAAGTGTCAGATGGTGGAGCTGGTAGAGTCCTCCCCGTGGTGAGTGATATCTCCTAAAGGGTCATTCCATCTCTGCTCCAGTGGCCCTCTGTGGTCAGCACAGTCTGCTTACTTGGACCACTGCCTCATCTTTCTCCTCTTGTGTTTCAGCCTACACATTTGCTTCTTCCTCTACTTGGCTCTCATGGCACAATGGAAGTCAACAAGATGGAGCTAAGAAGAAGAGTGGAGAAACATTTTAAAATACATATCTAGTTAGTGAGGAAATGGCAAATGTATAAAGATGGAATAAAATTCCATTTTTGAACAGTACAATGGGGAGAGCCCTGGATTTCACATCTGAAGATCTGGGTTTGAGTCCAGCTTCACTTATAGCTGCGGAACCACTCTGGGTATATGGCACTTAAGTGTTCTGGGCCTCATTTTCCTCATCTATAAAGTAAGAGGGTTAGAATAGGTCAGGGCATCTCTCTCTCTTTCTCTCTCTCTCCCTCTCTCTGTCTCTGTCTCTCTCTCTCTTCCTCTCTCTCTCTCTGTCTCTGTCTCTGCTCCTCTCTCTCTCTCTCTCTGTCTCTGTCTCTGTCTCTCTCTTCCTCTCTCTCTCTGTCTCTGTCTCTGCTCCTCTCTCTCTCTGTCTCTGTCTCTGTGTCTCTGTCTCTCTCTGTCTCTGCTCCTCTCTCTCTCTCTCCCTGTATTTCTCTATGTCTCTCTCTCTCTCTCTCTCTGTGTCTATCTTTGTCTCTTTCCTCCTCTCTCTCTTCTCTCCTCTCTTTCTGTCTTTCTCTTTCTCTCTCTTTCTCTACCTCTCTCTCTTCCCTCACTACCTTTTTTCTGTCCTTCCCTCCTCCCCCTCCCTGTCTGTCTCTTTCTCTATCTCTCCCCTCTCTTTCTCCCTTTCTTTCTCCCCCTCCTCCCCTTCTTTCTTTCTCTCTCCTTACACACGCGCGCACACACACACACACACACACACACACACACACACACACACACATTCATGGACCCCAGGTTAAGAATCCCAAGACTAGATTATCTCTAAGTTAACTTAGAGTTCCAAATGTAAACATGTCCCCAGAGTGTGGTTTGTGGAAATATTCCATGTCCTTCCTTTTGCAAACCCCCTGTTGTTGACCACTGTGCATTGCCACTCTAGTCAGGCTCTATTTAGCAAGAGAAGAAAGAAGAAATTTGTTTTCCTGGCTGTAGGTAACACAGCTCAGTTAGGGGCCTTCCCCAGTTTGCTAGCATCTCTTTCCATGGTTCTAACTTTAAATCATTCTTAGGATAGGAGGCATCATAAAATAGAGGGAAGAGTGCTAGCTCCCCAGTCCCAGAGCTGGCCTTCCAGTCCTGCCTTTAATGCCTACCACCAGAATGACCTCAGCTGAGTGACTTCATCTTCCCCTCTCTAAAATGAGGGGATGGTCCACACCAGAGGTGCCAAACATGAATCCCTTGGGTGCCCTGCAGCCCACAACACCCCAGTGATGGCAACTAGATGAAAGTGTAATTGAGAAATATTTAGCAAAATGAATAAAAAATACAGTAAAATGTAGAAAATATTGCATGTTAAAATGAAGTCAAAATGCTGTTCACAGCAATCCTTTTGGACCAATTAAGGGTTCTCGTTTCTGTTTGTGCTTGTGCTCTAGGTGGTTTTTTGATGTCCCTCGCTATGTAAATTTAGTGTCATTAAATACCACTCCACTGTATCCTATCTCCCTGAATTTTGCTTTCTAATATCAGGTAGTCTTTTCATCTCCAGCCTTAAAACAGACTCAGAGAGTGGGAGAGACTTGCCTGAGGTTATACAGTAATCTTCAGAACTTTGACTCTGCCATCTGGGATAATGGTAATATGAAATCTAAGTTCTTAAAGGCAGGAATCATTTTTGTTTTTGTTGTTTTGTTGACAACACCTAGCCTAGTGCCTGGCGCAGAGGTAGGGAACTTCATGGAACAAGTTTGAATTTAGTCAAAGGATCACACTTGAGAACCTAGATGGCCACATGTGACCTCAAGGCCACAGGGATGGGGAACCTGGCACATAGCAGGCTCTTAATATTTGCTTGTTGAAATGAATGTCAGTCAATAAACATTTATTAAACACCTACTACATACCAGACACTATGCTAAGCACTGATGATATGAAAAAAAGGCCAAATATAGTACCTGCCCTCAAGGAACTCCCAATCTAATGCATGGAGAGTTCCTATGTAGTATGGAATAGTCATTATTTTATAGCACTTTAGTATTAATGAAATGTTTTCCCGACAACCACCCTGTGAAGAGGGTAGTGTGAGCTTTGTTTCAACTTAATTCTACCACTGTTTATTAAACACCTAATGTGTGCAAGAAATGACCATGGTCAGTATCATCCCATATGTTGAACATTCCGTGTTTTGGATCTTATATCTCAAGGTTGGAAAGGATCTTAAGAGATCACCTAGGGTCACCCTCTCATTTTGCCAAGGGCTAGGGTAGTAAAGTGGCTGGCCCATGATGCGTAAAGGGCAGGGTCAGTACCCAGACCAGGCCTTCCACTAGCTCAGTGCTCTATTTCAAGGGATTCCAAGAAGTTTGGTTATGCTTCAGAACATCTAATAACCATCTCTCCCTGTTCCCCTCTCCTGTTTAATGAATGAGAAAATTGCAGGCTAGTGAAGATGAATGATTTGAGTGAGTCTCCGAAGCAAGTCATTAGTGGAACTGGAATGTGAACCTGATCCTGTGGGCTCTGATGCCCAAAGTTCGGAGGGATACGAGGCAGGTTTCCTTCCTCGCTCTCTAATCAAGGTGCTGACTTTGAAGCTTTCTTCTGGAGGTCTCACAGTCCACAGAGAGTGTTTGGACATATTTCATCCTCTCTAAGCCCCAGAGATCCTGGGTTAGGGATCTTGGCACTTAAATAAATAGAAGTGGTCAGTCACTAGGGTTAAATTTAAAAACAACCTTTTTAAATGACCAGCAAAAGCTCCCAGGCATAGCTCTGAAGAGGTCTGTTTTGCTCCAGGAAGCTGCTCTGAATGTTAGGAAGACAAACAAAGTGAAGCGTATGTCACTTTAAGATGAGTGTTGGCTATCTGCCAACTTAAACCTGGAGTGCTGAATATTTTCAGACCTTTCCTGATTCTTTCTGTCCATTAAAAACTCAGAAAGCCTTTATAATGTTGAAGGGGACCTTCCCTATCTCTTTTCTTTTAAAAGTGCTAGTGAAGGTTCAATTAGAAAGATAATGTCATTTCAAATTACTCCGGCCTGCTGACAAGCTTGTTTTATTTGAAGAAACGGTAGTTTTTGCTGGTGAATTCTGAATCACATTTCCAAAAGCCTACTGGACATTCTCTAAATTCAACAAATATTTATCGAGCATCCACTGTACATCAGGCCACTAGGTTAGGGGCTGGATTTGTCCCATTTAATATCTTGTAAGCACCTAAAACTCAACACATCAAAAACTGACTTCCTCCTCTTTCTTCTCATCCTGTTTCTCCTGACTTCCCTATTTTGGTTAGTGGCACCACTTTCCTAACCATAAAAACGCAAAACCTCAAAATAGTCTTTGGCCTCTCACTTGTCCTCATCTTTTATGTTCAACCAACTGCTAAATCCTCCCAATTCTACCTTCACAATGCCTCTTCCATCCCCCATCCATTTTCTCTTTTCCATCGTTACTTCCATCATGGTCACCACCGCTGGGGCCATGGTTCAGGACTTCATTCTTTTATTACAGCAGCCTCCTAGTTGGTACCCTCACTTTCAATGAGCTCTTCCCCTCTACCCTCCCACCATCAGCAGATTAACATTTCTAATGCACAAATTTAATTGAGTCACTTTTCAGCTACCTGTTGCCTGTCAAATCAAAGAAAATCCTCAGCCTGGCACAAGATCATCCACAATCTGCAGCCAATCTACCTTTCCATCATTTTTCTCACACTACTCCAGTTTCAATTTTCTTCACTCCAGCCAAAATGGACTTCTTACTGTCTTCTGAACATGTCCTCTGCCTTCCTATTTCTGTCTCTTTTCTCATGCCATTAAAATAGCTTGAATTCACTGACCTTCCACCAACTCCCAATCCTAACTCATTGCTAATGCCCCATTGCATCCTTCTAGAAGCCTGATTTGTTTTTTAATCTCTCAGGATCTCATGCAGAAGGCATTCATGAATATTTGTGTAATTATGGAATTTAAATGGTACTAATGTTTGATAAACTGCACATCCCCCAAAAGCAGAACTACAATAATAATATTATTGACCCTCAGATGATAACCAATTTCTGATCTGTACGCTTTATACTTGTTTTAAAAACCAATGAAGTATGACTTCAAGTCAGTGCTAGGCTCTAAGAAAGATACTATTTAGAGAAAATAAATCCCTGCCCCCATGGAGCTTATAGTATAGCTCAGGAAAATGACCACATATATTTAACTATGGAACAAAATAAAAATATATAATAAGTATTTTATAATAAGTATATCCACAAAATGAATTGGGAGAAAGATGGGTATTGAAAGGCAACTCAATTCATTTATCAACTCTGTGTGTGTGTGTGTGTGTGTGTGTGTGTCTGTGTCTGTGTCTGTGTCTGTGTCTGTGTTTGTGTGTACCAATGAAATTACAGGCTCAGTCCTTATCACTATCCTTGATAGACAGGGGGAACCACTGAAGATTTTTGAGCGGAGTGACATGGCAAGATCCAAAATACTTTAATTATGATCACTTGCAGAGATCTTTTCAAAATTATTCATTTTCAAGAGCTGTAAATGGTTGAAGGATATGAACAGGCCATTTGCTAAAGAAGAAATTCAAACTATCAATAGGATATGAAAAAATGTTCTAAAACATTAATAATTAGAGAAATGCAAATTAAAACAACTCCGAGGTCCCACCTCAAATACATCAGATTGGCAAAGTTGTAAAAAAGGAAAATGGCAAATATTGGAGGGGCTTTGGGAAAGTCAGGCATATTAAATCACATGCCTGTGATTTAATATAATCATCCTGGAAAGCATTTGGAACGTTACTCCAAAAGTTATTAAAACTGTGATGTGATTCTGTTTACCCTTTGACCCAGCAATACCACCACTAGGCCTATCACCCAAAGAGCTCAAAGAAAGAGGAAAAATGCATAATGTGTACAAAAATATTTATAGCAGCTCCTTTTGTGTGTCAAGAAACTTGAAACTTATGGAGGTACCTAGCAATTGGGGAATAGTTGAACAAATTGTAGTATATCCATGTAATAGAATACTGTTGTGCTAAGAGAAATGAAGGAATGGTTTCAGAGAAACCTGAGAAGACTTGTATGAACTGATATAGAGTAAAGTGAGCAGAACCAGGAAAACAAAGTATACAGGAACAACTTTGTATAGATAACTTTAAAGGCTTAAAAATGCTGATCAATGGGGGCTCACTTTGAGAAATGTTGTGTGATTTGACCAGATGAGACTCTGGACAGCTGTTGAGAGCCCCCGGCTTAGAAAACCCAGATGTTGATGCTTCCCTCTCTGGTAACTGTGATTTGGTACTGATATAATGGCTGGACAGTTTGGAAGCCTGTCTCTTTGCTCTGTCTGTATACTCTGAAGTTTGGGGTACTGACCTTTTCCCCCTGAACTATGTAATTTATGTTTATTTGAATAAAGTAAGCTTGTTAACCCATTTTGAGTTGCTTTCCTTTTGAAAAGCAGATCTAAGAACCTGTGTTGGCAGCCACTCTGGGAATGTTGGGATGCTTGCTGCTACAAACAGCGACTAGGGATGGGATCTGCTGAGTAAAAGGAAAGTATGGGGGCTGGGATAATTGTTTGTTTCCCAGTTGTGGTAGCTGTGATTCTATGGAGCCATGGAGCAAGAGAGAAGAACGGCCTGCATGCTGACTTCACTGAGCTGAGAGCAGGAATGGTGAGCTGCCTGCATGGAGACCTGTGGAGAAGCCAGGAGCGGCTGCCTTCTGCTAGAGGAGAAGGAAGCCAGGAGTTTGGAATTCAGCCACAGGACAAGATAAGGACTGTGAGGCAAAGCAGGGGCACTGAATATGTTTCCTTGCTGCATCCCAAAGTTTGGGACCCAGGGGGGATAGACTTGTGATTATGGTGGGTGGGGTGAAGTGCCATGGACCCCCAAGGACCCCATGTTGGTTTTGTTACCCAGCCCCATCTCTGGACTTGGAAGCAGGGGCTGGAGCAGTGTTATGGCAAGGACACCCCCCTCCTCCCAAGAGAACTTTATTTGGACTCTTGTTTTGAAATAATGTGATAATGCAATATACTTTGTTTAAGGCCCAGTGGCCACTTTGGTAACTTTAGATGTACCTTGAAAATATGACCTAAGAGATGGTTAGTGCTAATTGAAATGTAAATTGTCTATGCTATGGGCATACTTAGTAAGACTTTATGGAATAAGTGACTGATTGTACTTTGAATACTTTGAGATATTGTTACTGATAAGAGACTAATTGAGTTAATCAAGACTTTGCCCCATGAGTGGAAGACTTTGACCTTGTACTTTGAAATTACTGATGTGACTGATTGAATTCACTTAAGAGTGACTATTTTTTGATTTTACTAATAAGTGACTGAGTTAACAGTTACCCCATGAGTGGAAGACTTGGACTATTGTACTTTGAGATTATATTGTGATATTCTTACATACCTAGAAAATGTGACCTAAGAGATGTTTTAGTGCTAATTCAAATGTAAATTGTGTATGCTATGGGCATGAAAGATCTTTGGGCCCAAAGTAATGGAAATGCAGATTTGAAGATCTTCCCTGCTCCTAAGCCCTTTGATTGGCTTAAGTGACTCTGAGAACCTTCTTTAATTTGAAAATATACTCTGTCCCCTAATAGGCTGAATGTGGCCACATGGAGCCTGTGGTAGGAGGCTTGGTTTTCAGGAATGACCACAACTTGATGCTGTGGGATTGGGCAGTGGGTCAAGAGGGTGTTTACATTCTCTGACCCAGGAGAAGGCTATATAATTCCTGATTTGAGACTTTGCTTTGGGGCTCACTTTGAGAAGTGTTATGTGATTTGACCAGATGAGACTCTGGGCAGCTATTGAGAGCCCCCTGGCTTAGAAAACCCAGATGTTGATGCTTCCCTCTCTGGTAACTGTGATTTGGTACTGATATAATGGCTGGACAGTTTGGAAGCCTGTCTCTTTGATCTGTCTGTATACTCTGAAGTTCGGGGTACTGACCTTTTCCCCCTGAACTCGGTAATATATGTTTGTTTGATTAAAGTAAGCTTGTTAACCCCCCAAAAAAATAATGCTGATAGACACAATGCATAGCAATTCTAGGGGAGTGATGATAAAAGGATACTTTCCAACGAGAGGTGATGGACTCATGGTGCAGAATGATATATGTGTTTGTGTGTATACAATCATACATACTTACATACATATTTTATATCTACAGGACATGGTCAATGCTAGAATTTGCTTGTATTTTTGTTTATTGAAAAATAAAATTTAGTTTAAAGAAGAAATTATTCATTATTATTAAGTAGTATTTATTAAATGTGTTCAGAACTCTGTGTAATGTGAAAAAATAAAGAAAGTCTGGGTGAAAATAATGCAAATTACAAAATGACTAAAGTGTTTTAACATTATACTCATAAGGAAAGAAATGAATCCCAAATATATAAAAGAATTACCACATAAAAGATTGTTCTCTGTTTTCTCAGATGAGAGGGAAGAAAGGAAATGGATATGAATTATAGAAATCAAAATTTAGGAAATGTTCAAAGAACTTTCTGGCTCTACGGTTCTCAAACTCTAGTGAAAATAATGGAAACAGAATGTGCTAGATGGTATTTCTTTCTGTGGAGTTTTCTTTTAAAGGAAATGCAACAGAGTTGGTTTTTCTTTCTGTTTTGTTTTTATTTTAAGGAAATGCAACTGAGTTGCTTTAGGCAAAACTTGCCAAAAGGAAAGGACCCAGATGTTTAAGACCAGTCCTGCTAGAAGGTAGCATCTTTCCTGTCATCATGCTTAGCCTTTGCCAGTCAATGGGGAAGAAGCAGGTTGATAATTGCATCACAACTCCCAAACTTCACATCTTCCTCCCTGCCCTTCTTCCCCTGGATCACAGGAGGGATGGGTAATGAAAAACATGGTATATTTGTGCTTTCAGCATTGGCTTGAGTATAGAGGAAAAGTCATTGCACCGAGAATCAAAAGATCTGGTTAAATTCCCAGCTTGAATACTTTATTGTTGTGTGACTGTGAGCAAGTCACTTGACCTCACTAAACCTCAGTTTTCTCATTCATAAAATAGAGGTAAAATATTTACACTATCTCACTAGACTATGCTTTATAAACTTTATGTGTGTGTAAATATACTATCTGCATCCAGAGAAAATAACTGATAATTATACATGTGTATAGAATGATTTTACATATATTTATATGTATATGTATGTGCATATATATACATATATACTCTGTATGTCTAATGGTAGCCATCTCTTGGGGGGGAGTAAAGGCAGGGAAGAAAAAAGGGAGAAAAATTACATGGTAATTTTATTATATATTTAAAAGGAATAACAAGTTGTATATAACAGATTTGCAGTTTCATGTGTTATTTCCATTGTGTAATAAAAGTGCTTGTTTTATTTCATAAATTAAAAATAAAATTTAAAAAATAAAAACAAAGCTCAATGAGAATGTGAATTATTACTACTAATAGTATAATAATAATAAATAGCACACTGTCCATTAGGCCCATCTGAAAGCTTCAGGATGAACTTAAAACCTTGTTGAAACCTCATTCAGGTTCATAATTTTATGGGCACTTTGATAAAACCCCCATAATTTTGTGAAGGGATCCATTCAGGTCACCTGGTAAATCAGACAATGGGCACCAAATTTATTGGTTTGGAGATTTTCAACCATCAAGGATCAATAACTAAAATGATTTAGTGCAGGTGATAGATAATCTAACCAAGATTTGCCAATAAGTGTGTGTCCTCATCTTTAAAATCAAGATCATGATCCTTAGACTGATTAATACCTCAAAGGATTGTAAAAAAAAGTGATTGGTAAACCTTAAAGTACAGTAATGAGAGTAGAGAAAACTTGCCTTTTCCCCCTCTTTGCAGAGGTGGGGGTCTATAGCTGTAGAATATAGTCCATATGCTGTCAAACATGGTAGATTTTGTTAGCTTGATTTTGTTTTCTCTTTTTAAGTTTTTGTCACAAGAGATGCACTGTTGGTGGAATTGTGTACTGATTCAACCATTCTGGGGAACAATTTGGAACTATGCCCAAAGAACTATAAAATATACATACCCTTTGACTCAGTAATCCCACCACTAGGTCTGTATCCCCAAAAGATCATTAACAATGGGAAAGGACCCTCATGTACAAAAATATTTATAGCCACTCTTTTTGTAGGGGCAAAGAATTGGAAATAGAGAGGATGCCCATCAACTGGGTAATGGCTGAACAAATTGTGACATATGAGTATGATGGAAAACTTGTGCTATAAGAAATAACAGGCAGGATGCTTTCAGAAAAACCTGGGAAGACTTACATGAACTGATGCAGAGTGAAGTGAACAGAACCAAGAAAACTTTTACAAAGTAACAGCAATATCACATGACGATCAACTGTGAATGACTTAGCTATTTTTAGCAATACAGTGAATGACTTAGCTATTCTTAGCAATATAATGATCCAAGACAATTCTAAAAGAATTGGTGAAAAATGCTATTCACCTCCAGAGAAAATGA
Source organism: Gymnobelideus leadbeateri (assembly GCA_011680675.1). Lineage (NCBI taxonomy): Eukaryota > Metazoa > Chordata > Mammalia > Diprotodontia > Petauridae > Gymnobelideus > Gymnobelideus leadbeateri. The sequence continues at coordinate 48,730 of WOXC01005482.1, forward strand.
TAGAGTCTAAATGTGGATCAAGCATACTATTTTTCCCTTTGTGTGTGTGTGTGTGTGTGTGTGTGTTTTGTCCGTATTTTCTTTCACAACATAGAAACATGTTTTGCATGATTGCACATGTATATATAACCTATATCAAATTGCTTACCATCTTTGGGGGAGGAAGGGTGCAGATTTAGAACTAAAATTTTTTAAATGAATGTTAAAAATTGTTTTTATATGTAATTGGGAAGATATGAAATATTTTTTAAAAATTACGGTGATGTAAAGATAAAAGATATGAGAAAAATAAGAATAGAAAAACTTAATAAGCAATATTCCTATGATCATCATCATTGCCTCCAAAAAGATGAAAACCACTCTTATCCTAGCCCAGATTGCCTTGAAATCCAGGTGCACTTACTTCCCAGGCCTTTTATTTGTAACCTCATTTTGAAATTCTACTTCTCAGCCAAAGCAAATCCACTCTCCACAGATGTGTTGCCCAATCCCCCTTTGCAAATGTACTTCTCTTCTGAATCCTGTATTATACTTATCTGAACCCTCTGTGCCAAGCACATTCATTTTGTGAACAGCTAGGCAAAGGGGGCCTTACATCAAGCTCACTTTCTTAAAACAGGTTCTGTGGATGGTACAGGAATCAGTCTATAGTGGTAGATGTTTCCCCTACATAAAAAGAAAGAAGCATCACCAAAAAGTGATTACCTGAAAGGGTTAAGATTTTGGTTCTAGATTTGGGGATATTTTAGCCTTTTTTCCCCTCAGCCCACAAGTGTATCCTTTGAGTATTTTCTTGAAATAATGCAATCTAAATGCCAGTGATAGTATTCTTATGGATCAATTTCAGATTCCTGTAGAATCAGCAACCTACAAGGAACTGTAATTGTAAAAAAATCAAACAATTAGCCATATAACCTTATGGGGATTGAGTTTATAATCATCTGAAACAGGCAGGTCAAAAGCTTCCCCATTATCTTGATTCCAACCTTTTCCTTGGACTTTCTTGGTTTGTTTAGATTCCCCACAGGATGTGATGGGCCTTCCAGCAATTTTATTCTGGTAACCGAAGGGATAAAATTAGGGGGAAAAATAAGTTTTTCTAGGAGACACTGATGTTCAAAACCTGACATTTCTTGTATAGAGGGTTTTTCATGTGCACTGTTTTTCCACCTTGGTAACTCAAGAGATATGAAAACCATTAGGGGAAAATTGAAGGGGGAAGAAAGGGAAAAAAATGGAGAAAAGTGTTTTGTTTTTCTTCCCCCTCCCCCCCAGTTGGTGTGTGTGTTTTAACTGGGAAAACATTTTTTTCCTCCAGTTTTTGTGGATCCTCCATACTTTGAACTTCTCTGGTCCCCCTTTCCCCATTTTTTGTTGCATTAGACAAATGGGGAAACTTAAGGACTCCTCTCAGATACAGAGACCCAGAAAACAAAGGATTTCCTTTCCTTTTGTGTCAATTCCTGCAAATTTTCTGCAAGCCCAAATGTCGTCTTGTTTTTTTCTGATTTCCTTCTTTTCAGGCAATCTTCCTGATGTCATTTACACTCTCAATTACTGACTTCTCTCTTCCCAGCCCAGTGAATCATCTTCTAAGAAGCCATTAGGGAAGGGAGCTATGAGCTGGATGCATAGGGTGGTAGGGACACTGGACTTGTAAGCACTCTCTACTATTTACCTTGCAACTTCAAGCCAAAGTGCAGCCTGTGTACTAAGGTCACAGGTAATGGAAATGCCTCCTGGCTGGCTGACTGCTGCTGCTGCGGTCAGGGGTCATGTAAGAGAGAAAGATAGGAGTGTATAAGAATGTGTCTGGGCCTAGATTTTCAGAAAGAAATGAGTCGAGAACTTCAGCAGCAGGGCAGGTTGCTGTAAAAAGTGCAGCAGAGGGGGAACAGCTTTGAAACAGGAGTCAAGAGACCTTGGGTCCTGAGGCTCCTTGTTGGGTGACTTTGGATGACTCCTCTAACCCATCTTGGCCTCAGTTTCCTCAAATATAAATAGCATATGCTCCATGGTTACTATCCTAACTCCCACTCCCTCTGACTCTTCTCTGATTCTCAGTCGAATCCCAACAATCCAATTTGACAAACCCTCTTCTGTGTGCTTTGCACGTGATGACACATTTCAGAGTGCTCTCTCTTCTCTCTCTATACCCTCTCCCTTGTTAATGTCATCTGCTACAACTGGTTCAATCAATGCCTCAACACCAATGACTCCTAGATCACAGTGCAAGGAAGTACCTTTGCAAATATGGTTTTGGCAACAGGTTTGCTTTGGCTGAGACGTGAATACCATGAGGAGTTTGCAAATTAAGTGCCTGTGATCATACATTTAGATCTGGAAAGGAAATAGGGGTCGTCTAATCTAAACTCATTTTACAGATAAGGTCACTGAGGCTCAGACTGGACCAATCATTTAGTGTCTTAAATCCTAGTTTTCCTTCCTGTAGAATGGGAGATTGAAATTGAGGGCCTCTACAGTCTTTTCTAGCTCTGAATTTATAGTCATATGATCAATGACAGCACAGATCTGTTGGAGTGTATAGTCATGAATTATACATTAAATGTAACAATAAATCTGAACTCATCAGTATGTTGAGTTTTTTGTTTGTTTGTTTGGTTTTAAAATAAACAACCCAGGTCACAGATCTATCAAAGTATTAAAGTAAAGCACACATCCAATAGCACTTCTTTGCTCAAATGCTTTCCATGGTTCCCTATTACTTATAAGATAAAATATAAACCATGTAACTTGGCATTTAAGGACCCGTATATTATCCAAATCCAACCTACTCTTTCAGCCTTTTCATGCATTCTGCTTTGTTCAAACTGGACTTGGCTATTCCCTGATCTTGGTCTGAATTCTATATATTTGTACCTGTTGAAATCCTCCATACATAGATCCTTCTTAGCTAGGACATACCACCACTGCCAGTAATAAGCTTAAAGGTTGAGGACTACCAGGCTGGGATTCAAGAAGTCCTTAGCCATGTCTCACTTCACTTCCTTCTCTATGACCACCCCCTCCACAACCTCCTTGTCAATGTTGCCTTTCTGCCATAAATATCCTCATTCCAACCTTTCTTTATTTCTGGAACCATGAACCATGGCAAAATCCACTGACATTTTTCCTGAAAGGGATGGTGTCCATTCACCACCCATTTAACTTTCTGGACCAAAGTGTCTCTCCCAGGCCTCCACTCCCCTCTGTGTGGTTTCTTCCTAATAGAATGTAAGCTCCTAGAAGTCAGGACTGGATTTTGCTTTCGTATGTGTTTCCCCTGATTTTAGCACACTGCTTAACCCATCGTAAGGATATCGTTGCTTTTTCATTCATTCATTTACTGTTTCGTTCCAGGTTCCAGGGCCCAGATATGTTATTGAGTTATAGATGTGTTCAAGTTCTATGTTAATTTTGTTTGAGTAGAAACAATGACCAGGAACTGAGGGTTTATTCAGATGATTCCCTAAGAGCTGAGACCTCCAGGACCGACAGAGGTGAGAAGCTTCAAGGCTTTTAGTAGAAAAAAATAAAGACTTTGAAGAGAGTTGAGATGATTAACAAAATTCATGAAACTTCAATTATAAGTTCAATAAGTTAAGAAAGGAACTGGGAATCTGAAAGAACTGGATTGTTGAGCATGGTGCTTTGTAACTGGTACCAGGTCAGTTCTTGAGCTGGCAAAGACCTCAGGAACCATCTTGTTCAATCCTTTCATTTTCAAACTTCTTTTTAGCTTTTAAACAAATTTGTATTTTATTGATTTCAACATTTATACAGTGCTTTAAGATTTACAATGAACTTTACATATGTTTTTCTCATTTGATCCTCACAATAACCCTGTGAAGTACATACTACTATTGTGCCCTTTTTACAAATGAGGAAACCAAGGCAGCAAGTTTTTAAGTGACTTGCCCAAGGTCATGTAGCTATTAAGTATCTCAGGCAGGATTTGAACTCATGTCTTTCTGATTTCAGGTCCAGCCCTGTATTCACTACCATCTATCTGAAAACAGTAATTCACATATTATTTTATATACTATGTATTTAGACTAGAAAGAGCATATTCATTTATATATTCATATATGAATTCATAAGCCCCTTGCAGAAATTCTGAAGATCTCCAGGAGTGCTAGGTTCAGAGGCTGATAATTCCATTTTTTAACTTTTTAAATTTAGTTTTTATTTTATTCATTTTGATAACAGATGTGGAAATGGAAACCTGGTTTTTATCAAAGGTTTTACTCAAAGTCACAGAGGTAGCAATGGTCAGGCATGTGCTCTGAGAACATGGAGCTCATTGCTCAGTCCCCCATTACAAATGTGATGGTGCAAATGAACATGTATAGATAGTAAAGGCAGCAGGAAATTCTGAGAAGTAATTTGCAAAGATTCAGAGTTTTTAGCTGGGCTTTGAAGGGAAAAGATAAGTAAGTGATGATCTGACTTCAAGACGGAATGAAAGTTGGATACTAACCTCAGACACTCCCTAGCTAGGTCTGTAACCTCAGAATCACTCTCTCTGCCCCTCACTTCATTCACTCTTCATATCCAATCAATTATTTCTACTTATACAGAATCTCTCATTCCCATCCCCTTCTTATTCACTTACTCATTCATTCATTCAAGGACTAATCATTCTAAAGTGTGGGGAATCAATCTAGGCATTGGGGATACAAAAGCAAACAAACAAAGACATAAAAGGAAATAGTTCCTGCTTTTAAAGGGTTCACTCCATTCACTCAGGGAATACCCCAGTTCAAGGCTTCACCACCTCTGGCCTCTACTATTACTATCCTAACTTGGTCTCCCTACCTCCAGTCTCTTCTTTCTTTGAGCACAGTAGGCTCTTTTTTCCCCTCACCAGAGGCAATTGGGGTTAAGTGACTTGCCCAGGTTCACAGCTAGTAAGAGTATCTGAGGCTGAATTTGAACTCAGGTCCTCCTGACTCCAGGGCCAGTGTTCTATCCACCCATAGTAGGCTCTTCATAAATTCTTGTTGCCTGACAGATTGAAACAATTAAGCCGCCAAGTTGTTATCCCTAAAGTACCAGGCTGATCATACTCAAGAAGCTTCTTTGAGAAAATGCCATCCACATCTAGAGAAAGAACCATGGAGTCTAAATGCAGATCGAAGCAAACTATCTTCTCTTTTTTTGGTGTGTTTTTTTCTCATGCTTTTCCCCTTTTATTCTGATTCTTCTTGCACACTAATGTGGAAATATGTCTAATATCATCATATGTGTATAGCCTATATCAGATTGCATGCCATCTTGGGGAAGGGAAGGAGAGGGAGAAAAAAATCTGGAACTCACAATCCTATAAAAGTGAACGTTGAAAAAAATTTAGAAAAAGAACCTTCTCTGATGCCCTATCCCCTCCAAGAAACTCTTCTTTTCTGACATTTAAAAACTTTCATACTCTGTCTCCAACCAGTCTTTTCAGACTAATTGCAAATTACTCATTTTCTAGAGTCCTGTTTTCCGGACAAACTGACCTACTTTTTGTTCCCTATCCATAATGTTCTCCCCCCTCTGTGCCTTTGTCTGTTATGGGTCCTCACCTTTGCCCTGTTGAATCTCTAGCTTCCTTTAAAGTATAACTCTGATACTCCCTTCCATGGGATTCCTTTCCTGATCTTTGAATTGATTCTTGGTATGTTTCTCCATGGGTGTTTTTATTGTTTTCTCCAGTGTTCTGTAAGCTCCTTGAGGGCAGGCATTTTTGTCTTCCTATCCCCTAATCCTGGCAAGAGCAGATACCCAAATGGTGTCTGATGAATTGAGCTGAAATTTCCCTCACATTAACCAACATTAATTAGCTTCTTTTACTTCACCACAACCTCCTCCTTCCTCCCTTTAAGGGAGGGGGGACATCCAGATGTAGTGGAAAGAAGACTGTCAGAGGACCTGGGTTCTAACCAGTCACTTCTAGTAGTGACTTTGGATAAGTCACTTAGCCATACCTGTAAAACATGGTGAGAGGCAGCAGGCATAATAGCTGGTCTCAGAGTCAAAGATACCTGAATTCTAGTCCTGCCGCTGGTACATACTGTGTGAAATCTTGAGATAATCACTTACCTCTTAATACTTAATGCTTAAGTGAATCACCTACCTCTAAACACAGGAGGCAGCACAGTTTCTGTTGTGCATTGACAGGAGAGGCTTTCTCACTTGGAGGACGAAGGAAGAACAACCACCACAGGAACTCCTTTCAGTTCTATGTCTGTTTGAATGTTCTTGTTTCCCCCCCGCCACCCCAATTAGACTTTAAATTCCTTGAAGTCAGGGACTGTCTTTTGGCTTTTTTTTTTGTATCCCCAGTGCTTAGCACATCATAGGGGGCTTAGTAAATGTTTATTGTATTATATTGTATTACACCAATGAAATCACAGTTTAAGATAATTTTTTTTAAAGGATAATAAGGCTTCACCCAGTATCTCTGATTCCTGAATGGGTGGCAGAATTAAGAGCCCCCTTGCCAAACTTCTAGGGCTGTTGGAAGGAATAAATGATAACAAAGCTATGACAGCAATTTCAAAATTGCAAATTCCTAAAGAACTGTACCTTATTAGCAGGAATCTGAAAAGTAGAATTAAGTGGAATTAAGCCAATGGTCTTGGTCCCTGTCTCTCTTAGGGCCAGGACTGGTCCCTAAGACAATTTGTTGGAGGATCGATGAGCTCCAGAATAAAAAAAAGATAGTTTTTCTGCACTTCTGAAGTGTGGTCCACACTCTTTGTAATTCAATGGAGTGTTAATTTTTGTCCTCCTTGGGCTACTGGAGCTGGGCTAGGCCCAAGCAGCTTCTATCTCATTTTCTTTGTCTCTTAAGAAAATCAGCCTTTCAGGAAATGAAACGTGAAAAGTTTCCTCCATGGCACATTAAGGTTTCCTATGAGAGTCCACCCAAGCCAAGAAATGTGAACCTGGGGCTAGAGTTTTTATGATGGTGATTATTTAATCTTCTAGTGGGCTCAGGTGCTGGCCAGGAAGGTCTGACTGGTCCTAGACTGCTGAAGGAAGATCATCTCTTTCCCCACCTGTAGTTCTCATGATAAGGGTACCGGCTAAAGCTAGGGAGTGGTAATATATTTGATGGAAGAAGGATGTCTGAGCCCTGACCTAGATTTGGTTTAGGGAATGTTCTCACCTACTAATCCATCTAAGATGAATCAGAGCTGTTTTCCTGGCAAATGGGACTTGTTAGAGGGTGATTATCATAGTAAGGCCAATTTCCTCCCTGGGTTATTGTTTAGGAAATATCCCTGGCCCAGAGGAATCTGAAACTGGACACTGAATGGATACCGTCCTGCCTCTGACATCGTACAAATAAAAAGCTAGGGACTCTCCTGGAATAATAGGGTCATCTGGGACCCCCTTTTCAGAGGACATTCCCAGAGGCCCTCCAAAAGCAGTAAATATGGACCAAGGGTGTTGGAGAGAAACCCAGCTGACAGTACTAATGATGACCCATTTTCCTACAAATAAGTGGAGAGGAAAAACTATCACATGAGTCATATGATCCCTAGGCTTGTCTCTGTGACTTCTTTCAATGTTGCTGCCAACCCCGTCTGATGCCAAGTGCTGTAACTTCTTCCTCTGAAATGTCCCTTCCTTCTAGTTTTAAGCCCTGAAGCACTCTCAAACCCCCCCCCCCCCCCGCCCCAACCAGTCTCTTCTCCAGTCTATTTTCAAATTTGTTGCCAAATTTTTGGATTTGGATTTAGGTTGGACCTGAGATTTCATTGATATAGGGTACTCTCAGCAGGCACACATCCAGTGGAGATTGGCAGCTACCCTGCAATTTATAATTCTAGAGAGCTGTGATTTAATAAGTGATTTATCCAGGATCATACAGCCAGTATGTCATGTGCCAGAACTGGGACTTGACCCCACGTTTCTTCCTGAAACAGAGCCAGTTCTCTACCAGTTTCTCCAGGCTGCCTCTGAATGCTAGATTACTAGATTAACTTTCCGAATATAGTGTTTTGTTCATGTCATTCCTTTTAATTCAAACACAATTACAAGACCATTGAGAAGAGCCTGGCATTCAAGACCCTCCACAACCTAGACCCAAACTACTATTCAAACCTTAATTCCTACTACACCCCAATACAAATCTTCTTTTCATGTAATCAGCTCACTTTGTTTGCTTGTTTGAACTGTTTCTTTGAACAAAAATTTTCCCTGTTCCATTCTTTTTTTGAGGGGGGAAGGTAAGGCAATTGGGGTTAAGTGACTTGCCTAAGGTCACACAATTAGTGTTTAGTATCTGAGGCTGGATTTGAACTCAGGTCCTCCTGACTCCAGGGCCGGTACTCTATTCACTGTGACACTTAGCTGCCCCCTTCCGTTGTTTTTGCATGTAATGGGCTCTCATCCTAGCATGCCATTTCTCTTCCTATGGAAATTTTAGCCATCTTTCAATGCCCATTTCAAATCCTGAAACCATCTATGGATGGATTTATTAAGCTCTTACTCTGTGCCAGGATCTGTCTTCTGATTCACATTAATAAATATTTGCTGAAAGAATGAATGTTGACTCCCTGGGGGAGGAGACTTCAAATAGGTCCAGGGAGGGGAGCGGATCTAATCTGAGGATTCACCAGGCCACCCCATGGCCAACCACAAGTATCACTATATACAGCAGACACAATGTTAGATGGTTGAGAACCTTATTTAAAAAAAAAGAGAGAATGTATCATCATATTATAAATCTTATACATGTGGTTGCTGCCCAGCAATAATACAGTGCTTATTATTTACTAAATGTATTCATTTGGTACTTTGTTGGAAGCATCTTTTTTTGTCATCACCTTCCTTTGGGTCTACATTTATGGATCATAGTGCTAACATTGAAAGAGGTTCCAGATGCTATCAAGTCCTTATTTTACAAATAAGAAAACTGAGGTCCATGGAAGTTAAGTGACCGACTCACCTGGCTGGCAAGTTCAGATTTTTTCTCTTTAGATTCTTACAACAGCCCTGTTATGTGAGCAATGAAGCTATTATTAACCCCATTTCCCAGATGAGAAAATTGAACTTTGGGGATGTGAATCACTAGTTAAATGACAAAGGCAGCAGAATCAGAGATGGGACCCAAGCCTTGGTTTTCTGATTCTTTGTCCAAGACTCTTACCTGCCCCACAGCTTTGCCTTTCATACAGAGCTGTATGTTTTGTCTCCCCAGCCAGATGGCAAATTATAGGAACAATGCCTTATAGTATTTCTTCTCATTTCCCTGTGTTTCTTTGTGTTCTACACAATGCTGTGCACATAGTCATGCTCTGTAATCTGGAGAAGATAATAGCTAATCAGTAAATAGATGCCATTTCCTCCTGGAAGTCTTCTTTGATCCCTGATTCCCCCCAGTCCAGAGTGACCTTCTCATCCTCAGACGTCCCATGTCACGTCGTTCTGTACCTCTGATGCTTTTGCCATGTTTTATGCCTTATCGTTCATTATATTTCTCTTCTCTGTCTACATTACTTCCACATGGGCAAGAGGGCCATATGTGAGAGTTGGATCACTCTCAGTACCCTACTCAACGCTCTAATCAATAGCTGCTTCATTTCAGTTCAGTTTGAGAAACAATAAGTACCTACTATGGTTAGGTATGGTACTAGAAATATAAAGACAAAGATGGAACAACCCCTATCCTCGAGGAATTTACAATCTACCTCCGTTAAAATGCCCTACGATCACTTTGGAGGTTGCTAGGTGGCTCAATGGATAGACTGCTGTCAGGAAGACCTGAGTTCAAATGCAGCCTCAGATGCCAACTAGTTGTCTAACCTTGGGCAAGTCATTTAACCTCCATTAACCTTAATCCACTGGACTAGGAAATGGCAAACCACTCCAGTATCTTTGCCAAGAAAACCCCATGGACAGTATGGTCCACAGGGTCATGAAGAATAGGACATGACTGAATAACACGATCATTTTAGTCTTCTTTTCCCTTTCCTTTTTCTTCCTCTTCTTCTTCTCCTCCTTCTCCTTCTCCTTCTTCTCCTTCTTCTTCTTCTCCTTCTTCTTCTCCTTCTTCTTCTTCTTCTTCTTCTTCTTCTTCTTCTTCTTCTTCTTCTTCTTCTTCTTCTTCTTCTTCTTCTTCTTTTTCTTCTTCTTCTTCTTCTTCTTCTTCTTCTTCTTCTTCTTCTTCTTCTTCTTCTTCTTCTTCTTCTTCTTCTTCTTCTTCTTCTTCTCCTTCTCCTTCTCCTTCTCCTTCTCCTCCTTCTCCTTCTCCTTCTCCTTCTCCTTCTCCTTCTCCTTCTCCTTCTCCTTCTCCTTCTCCTTCTCCTTCTCCTTCTTCTTCTTCTTCTTCTTCTTCTTCTTCTTCTTCTTCTTCTTCTTCTTCTCCTCCTCCTCCTCCTCCTCCTCCTCCTCCTCCTCTTCTTCCTCCTCTTCCTCCTTCTTCTTCTCCCCCAAATCCTCTTTGATTAAGTCTGAATTTTGCTTCAGGATTAAATTGATTCTAGTGTAAGACAGATGATTCAACAATCACAGGGTAGGTTCGGACATTGGAAAAAGAACTTCCTAAAATTATAAATGCACAGAATTGCAAACCTTTACCTAGCAGAAGGAAAAGGAGACTCTTGCCTAATGAAAAACACAGCGTCCGGTAATTAACATTGAAGTAACCTTGCTCTGAGTCTTTGCTTGAAGATTGCTGAGTTTTCCAGCCCCTGGGTCAGAGAGCAGGTAAGCTCTTTGTAGAGAGAACCTCACTGGAAGAGAGAATTGAGCAGACTATAAACATCCACTTCCACCCTGAGCTGTTGCTGAGCAGGAAGGAAGCATATGTTCAAGATTTATGATGGGGTGATATACTTTTTATAAGGTTTTCAAGGATATGCTGACACTGTGTTTATAGAGAGACACCTTTGTTTGGTCATGGGGTGGCCTGGTGAATTCTAGTTCGATCAGACCTTCCTCTCCCAGACCCATCTGAATGACTACATTCATTTATATTCTTTTAGCTCTTATCAGGCAAAAGCCATTAAGGATAAAGACAAAAACAAAACAGCCCCCGACTTCAGGTAGCTTATATTCTAGGAATGGAGAGGCATCAGACTGTACACAAATTACAAAGTATTTGGGGGAAAGAGAACAGAATCACTGGAGAAAATCAGGAAAGGCCTCCAATACACGGTGTTATGCCTTGAAGCTGCTAGGAGATTCCAAGAGGCAGAGTTTGCTTTAAGCTATCTTTCATTTCTGGATCTTCCTTCTCATATTGGCTGCTCCTATTCCAGGTCAGGTCATTAATCGTTTTGAACCTTGGTTAACTGGGGTGTAGTGAAAAGTGCCCTGTTCTTTGAGTCCTCAGTCACAGAGGTCTAGCATCTCCTAGCTTTGTGATCACGGGCATGTTGTTTAATCTAACAGTACTTCATCTTCTTCATCTATAGAGTGGAGTTCTTATTACCCATGACATATAATTCAGAGAATTATTGTGTAGATGAAATGACATAATGTATGTGATAGATTATACATGTCTCCCATGAACAAAATCTGAAGACAAAGGACCTGAGAGTAGAATACAGATAGAGTACAGGATAAACATTCAACAAATAAATTCTTGTGGAATGATTAACTAAGAAATATGTTTAGAAAAAAGTGGATAATTATATTACAATACTATATTACACAGGAGATATATCAATTTGCAGTCTTTTGAGGCTTTAAAACATTTGTAGAGAAACCATAGATTTTACTATGTTTTTGTTCCCTTTCTTTTTAATAATAGGTGTCTGCAATTTGATGGCTTCTTGTTTTCCCAAAGAATCACGGCCATTAAAAGAAACATATTGACCGCAAAAATTTTGCCACAAAAATACAAACAGCCCTAAAACTTTTGGGATACCCTACTGGGACAGACTGGGCTTCAGATCAGTCCTTAAATCTGTCAGCCTTGAGCTGGACTCTCCAGTAGGGGACACATTCACTGCAAAGTTTATCAAGTATGCAAACCTCCTACTAGGACAGTAATAGTGATTGTAATATATATAGCCCCACAAATAAATGTGCTTGGTCTTTCAGTAGACAAGTGGATAACAGATTTAATGCTAGCCAGACCCCAGCCCTGAAAAAGAACAGACAAGTTAGAAAGTGTCACATCATGGTTTTCTGGGATTTGTTAGAAATTTACCAAGACTGAGGGCCCTTCTAGCTCAAGCCTGATGGGCCTATGAAAAGCCCATTGGTACCTTAAGAGCTTTGTGTCTGGACACTGGAACAATGACTGATTTTTGTTACTCTGACATCCTGTTATCAGCTGTTTCAGCATGATGTAGCATAATGGGAATTATATTAATGGGAAGAACACTGGACCCTTTTAGTTCTGGCCTGACACTGACTAACTATCTAAGCACGCATAGTTTCCTCAGTTGGAAGATGATAGGGCTAGATATTATGATCTCTGAAGTCTCTTTTTCCTTCACTATTCTAATGGATTTGGAATGTCATTCCTATGTGTACTTTCTCTGAAAATAGAGATCTCAGCCCACCCATGTCTTCTGACCCTGTTTGATTCTCATCCTGTCTTCTTACAAACCTTCCACATGCTATGATGGGGGCCTTCCTCTAAATCTCATGACAGGGTGAGTGTGCCAGTTTCATTTGGACTGTCCATTTGTCATTAGCCTTCACCCTGATCGGATTGTGGGACTGACTCATTCAGAGTTTGGAAGAGCCCTGGGAAATCACCTAGTTCAACTCCCTCATTGTACAGGTGAGAAAATGGAGGCTCATTTGAAATGACTTGTCCAAGATCACACAGGTCATAAGGAGCAGAGTTGCAATTCAACCTCAAGTCCCCAGACTCAAAATCAAGCGTTCTTTTCACTGCATCAAGTTATGTCCTACCAGGGTGGGAACCTGTGACCTCAAGGACACATGTGGCCTTCTATGTCCATGGGTATGGCCTTTTGACTGAATCCAAGCTTTACAGAACAAATCCTTTTATTTCTGTGAAGTCTGGATTCAGTCAAAGGGCTGCATTTGAGGACCTAGAGGGCCACATGTGGCCTTAGGGCCACAGGTTCCCCTGTAACCTAGACATATGAGAAACCCATCAGCTTTTTCTGATCAGAACCAGAATATACTCTCTCCCCAGATATTCCTTACCCTGTTTCTCCTGAACATTTTCATATTGGTTGTGGATTGCATCCTAGTCACCTCTACCATGTGCCATCTCACAGTTCTTTAGGTGAACCTTAACTCTAATTCTTCAGAGGGTATGGTCTTGAATGACTCAGCCATCATCAGAGCAAATTACTGTTGCAAATAGGAGACCTTTTCAAAAGAGGAAACACAATGGGTTTATAATAACTTGGAAAAAATGTACAATTTCACTCTTCTATCACCACTATCACCATTCTTAGCATGACTCACCCCAGTCAGAGCAGGGATTCTTACTCTGTGTGTATGTTTTTTAAAAATCAGATTTTCATTGATTATATCAGTCTAAAGCATTCTTTGTCTTCATTAATTGTTTTCATCTTGAAATACTCCTGGGTAGACACCTCCCTGCACAGTGGTCTACATTACCCAACCCATTATTTCCATCTTTTAGGCATTCTAAAGGATTCTTTTCAGATAGTTTCTCGATGGAACTTGTGGTTATAAGAAACAGCATTTGATAGAGTTTTCTGTAGGTAGTTAGGTTCACTGCCTTGATCTTCTTCTGTTTGTTATTCTATAATTCTTAGAAAAATTACCTTTATTATATTGACTAATAAGTGTCACTTCATGACAAATATGATCATGAAACCATTATCTTACTGACCTTGGGTGACAGTTTGCATCCTTATGCTTTAATTGCCATTTGTAAAATAACAGTAATATTATGACCTTCCTGTGGAAAACCCACCTATTACCAGTAGGGTAAATGCTTAAAGGTGACTTTGGAGTAGTGGTAAAGAAGGCGACAAAGCCATCTCCATCCTCATGAGACCAATGACAGTATACCATATATTTATGAAAGGATGGACAGACTTGGGTATGAAATCTGTCATCCTGAAAGTTAAGAAAGCCATTGGCCCCATGGAGGGAGGAGCTGTGTATGGCCTTACACTTACTAGCAGAGTGATCTCAGCAACAGACATCTATAGAAATGGGGTTTTGTTTTGCTTTCTCTTTTTAAGAAAAAGGAAAACAAAAATGAATGCTACCATGGATATTCTCCTATAGTTCTTAGTGTATACTTTTGGTGGCTACAGCTAGTTATTAAACAACTTTGCAAAGAATCATTAGATATTAACATTTCCTTGTTCTAAGAACTTGGAAAGAAGCAGCCTAGTGACTTCAAGTTGAAGGCCAAAGGCAACAAACAGGAACATTAGTTCTCTCTCCTCATCGTGGGACAAGCAGCTCTGTGCTTCCATCCAGGCTGAAGAATGGAGGAAAAGGAATGAAATGAGATAGGTCTACAGTGTCCTACCTTTCCCTAACAAAGCCCATTCCTTCCCCATCTCTAGGGCATTCCTATCTTGTGGAAATGAAAAATGTAAACTGAAAATAAATGTAAAATTTAATTTAAAAAAGAATGATCTAAATTCTTGGGGCTATTATAATTTTTTACTATTGTTCAGTCAAGAGCACAAAGTTGGGCTAAAGCAGGGGTAAGAAATGGATGGTCACCCAGGGTCATAACCTCTGTAGTTACTCTTGACTCTTTTCTCTCCCTCATTCCCCCCAAAACCATCAGTTGCCAAGTCAACTCTACTTCCAGAATATTATCTCCAATCCATTCCTTTTTTTCTATTAACCCAGAGGCTGCCATAGTTAAGCCTTCACCATCTCTTGCTGAGACTCTGGTAACAGCTGGCTTCCAAGGAGCTCTTCTCTCTCATCCATGCTCCACAGAGCTGCCAAAACAATCTTCTAACACACAGGCCTAATCTTCCCACTTCCCAACTCAAAAACTCTTAGGAGCTCCTTATTGCCAACTTGGTTAAAAACAAACTCCTTTCATCTGACATTTATGACTCTCTACAACATGACTCTTGCCCACCTTCCAAACTGATTCATACATAGATACTACTCCCTGTCACAAATTCCAGCCAAAATGGACTACTGGTTCTTTCCTAATCTTTTTTTTTTTGGAGGGCAATTGGGGTTAAGTAACTTGCCCAAGGTCACACGGCTAGGTTTTTTTGTTTGTGTATACCTTAAGTGTCTGAGGCCAGATCCGAACTCAGGTCCTTCTGACTCCAGGGCCACGTGCCACCTAGCTGCCCCCCAGGTTCATTCCTAATCTTAATGTACCATCTCCCATCTCTACGTCTTTGGAGAAGTTGTTCCCCCAAACCTGGAATTCGATCCCTCTTCATCTCTCACAATCTTCATCTTCCTCCAAGGTCTAATCCATGGATCTCCTCCTTGGGGAAGCCTACCCAGCTGTTTCCAGAGGTTAGTACTCTCTACCCTCTCAATTTTCCTTTTATTAGCCTTATCAGTGTCCCTGTTCTAGTCTCCCAGGGAAACATAATTTCCTTAAGGGCAAAGATTCTTTTATTTGTAGTTGTACACCTCACACCTAGGAAAACATTTCCTGCACAATTGTTTGCTGTTGTTTGAATTCGTAGTCAGAAAGATGGAGAATGAGACTTTTATCTCCTCAGCTCACCATGAGTATTGTTGGCTACTGGAAATAAGGGCAAAAGCCAAGCTGATGTTTATAAAATTCAAAACATTAGTTGCATTCTTTTGTTCTCTTAGTCCTTCTTCTTTCTATCCTTGAGCAGAGACAGGAGCTCTCATTTCCCTGCTTTTCAACAGCACCTTCACTACCATCATGTCAATTAATTTGAGGTGAAAACACTCTTGAACAAAGCCAAGATCAAAATGGCAAAAGAGAAGTTTACAAAAATAAAAAAGATCCCCCCCAGTTCTTTATTAACAATGCTGAACCATGCCATTTTCAAATTTATATTTGATTTTCTATCCTTTGTCACTTTAGGTACCTTTCAGCATTATTGCTTTAACAGATTCTAGATTCCCATTTTCAGTTGATTTGTATTCTTCTGCTTCTGATTACTGTAATTTTCTCTAGAAGCATTAATTTAAATTTTACCAAGTGGATCCTTATTTCTTTTGATTAAATTAATAGCATTCTCATATTTTTTGCTTATTTGTTTGTTTTTGTAAATTTCCCCTCTCCCAGCTGGCTTTAAACACTAAAAAACATTAGAAAAGTTGATACTACCTCTGTACTTTTGGGAAAAGCAATGAATCTCCTTGGGCCTCAGTTTACTTATTTGTAAAATGAAGGGGTTCAATGAGATGGTTTCTGAGGCTCCTTGTACTTTAGAGATACATGATCCTAGATCAAATTTACCAATGTTATTGGTTCTCAATTAATGGGAATTCTATAGCATTCTTACATCATCTCTCCCCAATCTGATCCATCCTCCATTTAGCTACTATTGATTTTCATAAAGCAGAGGTCTAATCATGTCATTTCCCTCTTCAATAAACTCCATTTGCTTCCCATTACCTTCAGGATCAAATATAAAATCCTCCCTTTGGTCTTTTAAAGTCTTTCCCGACCTAGCCTCTTTCTACCTTTCTAGTCTTCTCCCATTCTATCCCCCTCCACAAACTCTATGATAAAGTTACATTGGTTTGATGTTGCTGTTCCCCATGTTTTCAAATGCTACATCTCCTCACCTCTGTCTCCTGGCTCCCCTGGCTGCCTCCAAGGCTCTGCTCAAATCCCATCTTTCACCAGTGGCCTTTCCCCTGAATCCCCTTCCCAACCTCTCCTGCCCTGAGATTATATTTCATTTACACTGTGTCTATATCCTGCACGAACATAGTTATTTCCCTTGTCTTCCCCCTTAGAATGTGGCCTCCATGAGGCCTTTCTTTGTATCCTAAATACTTAGCATAGTTCTTGGCACACAATAAGTATATAATAAATGCTTGTTGTCTGTGGTCTTTATTATTCAGTTTCTTCTCAGTCAAATCTCTTATTCCTTCTCCTCTCATTTCTATAGTCTTAATTCACATTCATTTTTTCTCTTAACTAAAAACTCCCCTCAGAACCAACTTCTGTGAAACGTGATTAAATGGGATACAGAGACAGTAAGTAGAAACAACACAAATGCCAAACAAACTAAAGGTATTCAAACTTTCATCCAAGCTTGAGTATAGCAGAAAACATTTCCCACCATTTCTTTTTCTTGTTCCGTCCCTTTACAAGGACAGGATGGTATAGTTTCAGAACATCCCAGTGGGAGAAAGTTTTCTTTTCCAAGAATGCTGTGAGCTGAAGATGTATAGAAGGTAAAGAAAGGGTTCCTGGAAGGAAAGGAGAGGAAGGAAGAATGGCAGCATATGGGGTGGAATGGTGAGCCCACTTGGGGTCATGAAGGTAAACACGAAACTAAGGAAACTTCTTTATTTGCTGAACACCACTAATGGCGACCAAATGAAGATGCCTGATGATTCAAGCAGAGATAATATAGCCCAGGATTACAGGTTTCTTAGAGAATTAAAGCTGATTAATCCTAGAAATTGTCCAGTTCAGCCTCCTCGTTTAAAAGACAGGATGCTTATGCTGTCTTCATTGGTTTCCCGTCTATATTCCCCGCATTCCCCCCAAAACCAAAAGCCAACAACACCACATAATCCAACCGGAGAGAGCCTTTTCCCAGACTTCCCCTGTTGGAGTTGAATGTTTATAGATTTTTGAAACCATTCTTGATGGAAAGGGAGGAAAGAAGTGGAAGAGGTGAATGAAGGTACTCATTGAGAATGAAGTTCTTTTGATTAACTGTTCAGTTTAGTATGAAAAATAATAGCTAACATTTACATAGCAGGGTTACAGTTTGCAAAGGGCTTTACATATTTTATAGCATACTGTACCCAAAGGGTAATAAAACTGTGTATACCCTTTGACCCAGCATTACCACTAGTAGAGATCAAAGAAAAAGTTAAAGGAACTATATGTACAAAATATTTATAACAGCTCTTTATGTGGTGGTAAAGAATTGGAAATTAAGGGGATGCCTATCCATTGGGGAATGGATGAATGAGTTGTGGTATATGGTTGTGATGGAATAATAATATGCTAAAGGAAGTAAGAGGGGGATAATTTCAGAAAAACCTGGGAAGATGTATATGAACTGATATAAAGTGAAATAAACAGAACCAAGAGAATATTATACATAGTAAGAACAGTAATGTAAATGATGATCAACTGTGAAAGACTTAGCTACCCTAATTAATACAGTGGTCCAAGACAATTCCAAAGGACTCATGATGAAAAATGCTATCTATATCCAGAGAGAGAATTGATAAACTCTGAATATGGAGTGAAGCATATTTTCAAAATTTACTTTTCTTGCTCCCTCTCTGCCTCCCCCCCCCCCAACGTGGCTAACTTGGAAATATTTTTTTGCAAGACTTCACAGTTTAATTGATATCACATTGCTTGTCTTTTCAATGGGTGGGAGAAGCTCTGGAGGTAGTAAGAGAATTTAGAACTCAACATTTTAAAAAATGAACATTAAAATAAATTTTTTAAAAATTATCTCATTTGTTCCCCACTACAACCCTGGAGGTAGGTGTTTTATTATTATCCCCATTTTATAGACAAAGAAATTGAGGTGGACAAAGGTGACTTCTTGTCCAGGGTCACACAGGTAGTAAGTATCCAAAGTCACATTAGAACTTAGGTCTTCCTGATTCTGATTCTATTCACTCTATCCACTGAACCACCTATCTGTCTCTGAATAAATATTTTTCTTTTATATGAATAGTTATTTTTATTTTTCTATACCATTGGGAACCTTGGTTTGCTAGAAGATGAGCTAACTGAATATACTAGAAATATGCTAACAAGACAAGTTTTCCAAAGCTTTAAAATCCGAGTTAAGGCAAAATGAACCAAAGAATTTAGTACTGAGGACCTTCCTAATAGAGAGGGGAATCTGATTGGGAGGACAGAGACTAGGGTCCAAGACCTGGGTCACACAAGCTTCCAGAAGGCCAATACTGTCAGAATTTGGTATATTCTAAAGCATAAATCAATTCTAGTCAATTGATTGTAACATCAGGAGAACACTGGAGGTAGCTAGCAATTCTGGATACATTTCTTACCATGATCGTTACTGCCAGTTACTGTCATGCCTTAGCTCCATATGTATCTCTCTTCTTTCCTGCACAGCTAGCTCTTTCCCTACTATTTTTCAGGTTTAACAAGAAAAATTAGAGATTTTACCATAGAAAGTAAAACAAAGTGAAACTTATTCCATTTTCAATTTGAGAGGAAAGTTCCAATAAAAAGACTTCAAGTTTTGAGGCTTGTGTTTGAGTATGTACAGGAGGAAAGTCTGTCTAATTATCTAGAAATGATAATGACTATGGAGAGACAGAGGGCTGGTTTGCAAGCCAGGAAGATTTGTGTTCTAGTCCTGCTTTTAACCGCTTGCTGAGTGACCCTGGGCAAGTAATTTGACTTCTCTGTGCTTTAGGCAACCCTCTAATTGCTGAGCTGGTGCTACTCCGCATTGCTCAAAGGGGCTCCCTATCCCCCTGAAATTCCAGTCCAGACCCTCATCCTATCCACATAAAGATCAGTAGCATTGCATTTAAAGGAAAGTAGAGATTCCATGGATTACCTTAAGGCTGTCTCTCAGTTCTCTGTCTCCTACACAGGCTTCTACAATTTAGAGACTGAGAAAGTTAACTGATGAGACCAAACACCGAAGGGAAATCCCACAACACTTCAATTCTGCTTCTTCTCCAACTTGTCTTTGACCTTGGCTGCATTTCATGTTGTCGGTTTTCTTCAGGACCAGGATTAAAGTTCTACAGCAGTGAAATTTTCCCTTGTTCCATCCCTAAAATCCATTTTCTCCAAACTTTTTCCTCCTCAGTTCAAGAGACAATTCAGGGATCATTCATTAAATACTTGTCAATTAAATGTCCATTCATTCTTTTTTTTTTTTTTTTTTTTTTAAAGCAATTGGGGTTAAGTAACTTGCTCAAGGTTACACGGCTAGTCATTTGATTTATACGTGGGTGCTCATTTTCTGAGGCCGGATCTGATCTCGGGTCATCCAAACTCCGAGGCCAGCACTCTTACTCACTGCACCACCTAGCCGCCCCTTTAGGGCAATTGGGGTTAAGTAACTTGCCCAAGGTTACACGGCTAGGTTTTTGTTTGTTCGGATTAAGTGTCGGAGGCCGGCTCCGAACTCAGGTCCTTCTGATTCCAGGGCCGGCGCTCTATTCACTGCGCCACCTAGCCGCCCCTTGTCCATTCATTCTTACTAGCCATGTGACCTTGGGCAAGTCACTTAACCCCAATTGCCCCTCCAAAAAGCAAAAAAAAAAGTCCATTCATTAAGTACTTATCACTTAGAATGCCCAACATTCTATTATGAGAATACAGAGATGAAACCAGACACATTTCTTGTCCTCAAGATGTTTGTAATCTCCTGAGGGCACATAGAGCATACACGAATAATTATGAGGGCAGCTTGTACTAATAGCTAACATTTACATAGTGCCTACTATGTGCAGGAAGTGGGCTAAGACTTTACAAATATTATCTCATTGGATTCCTACAGCAACCCTAGGAAGTAGGTGCTATCATTATCTCCATTTCACAGTTGAGGAAACGGGGCAAACAGGGGTTAAGTGACTTGCACAGGGTCACACAGCTAATAAGTGTCCAATGATGGATTTGAGCTCTGGTCTTCTTGATGCCAAACTCAGTTCTCTAAGCACTGTGCCATCTAACTGCCCCAAAGTCCAAAGGAGAGATGCAGATAAAGAGCTTGAGGAAAATTTGGGGAAGATGCCATTTTTACTGGGAGATCAAAGCAGGCTTCATAGAATAGTTTATACCAGAACTTGACCTTGATGGATGAAAAGGACCTCAACAGGTAGGAAGGAATAGAGTCTGAAGTAGAATGAACAGGATATGGCAATTGATTGGACAACAAGGGAAGGAGAAGGGACAATCATAGATAACTCTGAGGTTTTCTGCCTTAGTATGTCAAAGGGTGGTGTTCTCATCTCAGGAAAACCCAGGAAATTAGGAGGAGGCAGATTTGAAGGCAAGGTGTTTTGCACATATTGAGTTTGAGGAGATAGCAGGACATCCAGGAAGATGAGTCTATCAGGTAATTGTAAATGTGGGACTGAACTTAGGGGGAAGATGGGACTGGATATATAAATGTAGCAGTCATCTGCACAGAGGTGATAATTGAAACCACAGGAGTGCCTGAGATTGCTAAGGCAGAGAGCACAAGGAGACTTCATGCTATCCATCGTGGGGAGGTGGGGGAAGGTGATAGGGGAATGGAAGAATAGGGGGAGCAAAAAGCTATTAGCTACAACCAGATAGCCAGGAAGTCCAGCCTGGCTGGATCTCCACAATCTGCAATGGGCAAACTTGGTGATTCAACAAAGAAGAGATAACTTTCCAGACAAATATACAGATAGGTAATCTTGAAAACATCAGAAGAGGGCCTGGAACAGATTATTGGGGGATACCCTCACTTGGGAAGCAGTGGAAAGGAGGACCAAATATTTAGAGACCATCTAGTCTCACCCCGTCTTTTTATAGATGAGGAACTGACTCTCAGAAAGGTTTAGTGACTTGTCCAGGGTCACAAAGCCAGTAAGAGTCCAGGGTGGGAGTTCAATTCAAGCCTGCCTTACTTCAAGTCCATTAATCTCTCCACTATACCAGTACTCTAGTGACGGGGCTCTGCAAATACTTCCAGAAATGAGAGAAGGAGACTGAAAGAAGAAATAGTCTTGGTGCATAAACTTTGCCTCAGAATTTTCTCCATTTCGAAAGTTACCAAGAAGGCATTGTTCCTTTGCTCCCCTGGTTGTAGCTACCTCTTAGGCCTCTCAAAACGTCACGATTAATGGATATTTTTCTACCGATCTTAAATCTAGACTTGCCATCTCATCTCCTGAATTTTCAGAGGCTCAAAGGTGTGTGAGATGGTAGGGAAGGAGTTATTAGGCGTAAATCAGAAAATCAACAAAGATTCTCTGTAAGCGGTGAGCTTATTCATTTAGGAAAAAGCAATAATGCTTTTAGATGATAGTTAGACATATGTCTTTAAAATATCAGTTGCTGTTTCTTTTTCTGCTTCCCTCTTGCTAGGACAGTTGTGAGGAAAAGATGAGAGAGAATATCTGTGCAGTATTTTGCAAACTTTAAAGCGATATATAAACATAGTTGCTTGTTACATCTTTTGTAGTTTTGTAGAGGAGGCAAAGTAGAAAAAGCATGGAACTTGAATTCAAAATCCTAGGTTTTGAGACCTAAATCTATCTGTGTGACCTTGGGCAACACATTTCATCTCTCTGAGTCTGTTTGCTGATTCACAAATGAGGACGGTAATATTTACATTACTTATACTCACAGAGTTGTCAAGAGTGAAGAACCATACACAATAGGAACGATCATTACTAGAGATAACATTCTACTATTTTGGCTGTTCAGTTCCTAGAATATTTTTGGAGAGACCTGTGCTGTGTGGGGTGGGTGTCCAATGCTAGGCTATGAACAGAAACTTGGAGACAAACATTCTCATCCCCTAACCCTCAATCTGCTATCGATTCATTGCATACGTTTTTCTCTTTGAGTTCTAAGCTATTCTAGTGAGTATTCTCTGCAAATATTTCCAGAAACCACTAATATTTCAGAAATTTTCTCTAACTGGTTCGGCTCCAACCCTAAAATAGACTGCAGGATCTTTTTCTCCCATGGAATAGTTTAGTTTCTGGCAAGCTCAAACCTTGAAGTTACAGGTTTAGTACAAAATAGTATTAATGATCATTCACTTTATTAGCAGGATCAAGTAATAAAGAAACTAAAAGAAACATTGAATGAGTTAAAGCCTATGACGGAAGTCTGAACAAGAATAACCTTTATATTCTGGAGAAAGAAAAGCTGTTGGCTGCATTTTTCTCTCACTAACTTTGGGAATTGCTACTTGGGGCTCGTTTCAGGTTCAGCCCACTCCTTTGCTACATGTCTACCTTCCCTCATCTTGTTTTCTGTTCCTGTATTCATTCTCATGTATCTTACCTCCTCAAGTGGTAACTCAAAACTTGGCGGAAAATTCCTTCCTCAAGGCCATAGAAATGTCTAAAACAAAACTGATCTAGCTTAAACAAACTGAATTCTTCTCAGAATATCTGTTCAAATCTAGTCTAAGGATTCTGTTTCCTCTTAGGAAAATCTTCCAAAATCTCTGTGATCCTAAGACTTAGCAACTTAGGTTTTACTAATGCTTGTCTTCATATCATAGTCATTATTCTTTCCATCCTCCAGTGATCCCTCCTTTATTTTTTTTATTTATTTTTGCTTTTTGAAGGGGAGAGGGCAGGGCAATTAGGGTGAAGTGACTTGCCCAAGGTCACACGGCTAGTAAGTGTTAAGTGTCTAGGTCCGAATTTGAACTCAGGTCCTTCTAACTTCAGGGCTGGTGCTCTATTCACTGTGCCACCTAGCCGTCCCTGACCCCTCCTTTATGACAAAGAAAAACAATTAAGGAAAAACACCTGATATAAAACCCTTTACTGGCAACAAATAGAATATTCTCTCCTACTGGTTCTATTCTCTCTGCTGTAAGGAAGAAGCTATGTTTCATTATCTCTTCTTTAAGGACCTCCACTAGCCTTTCTATCACTCAGAGTTCAATTTCTTTTCAGTTATTTTCACATTTTCATCCTTTTAGTCATTGTATATAGTTCTGCTTGTCTTACCCTGTTCATACAAATCTTCTAGTTTCTCTGAAATCCTCATATATAATTTCATACTGCATGGTAATATTTCTTTGTAGCCATATGCCATGTTTTTTTTTTTTCCAGAGACATTCATTCACCAATCAATCAATACCCACTTCATTTGCAGTCCTTTCCTACCACAAAGAGTCCTGCTATGAATATTTTGGTATTTTTTTGGACCTTGGTCTCTGTCTTTGACTTCTTTGGAGGTATAAGCCTAGGAGCAGAATTGCTGTATCAAAGTATAGACAGTTAAATTTTTTCTCTTGCAATTCCAAATTGAAGTCATGATCTCTTTTTAGCTCTATCAATAATCTATCAGAGTGCCTGCCTTTGCCTGGTTCTGCTAACACCAGCCATTCCCATCTTTTGTAATCATTGCCAATCTGCCTCAAATGAGGTGAGTTGTTTTAATGTGCATTTCTTACCATAAATGAATTGGAACATGCTTTCATGTGTCCATTTATACTTTTTAAATCTTTTCCTATCCTTTGACCACTTAGCTATCTACCAGGTATGTGGCTCTTGTTATACATTTATGTTAATTTCCTATATATTTGGAACATCAGACTTTTATTTGTGATATTTGAGGCAAATATTTTCCCTACTCTACTGTTTCTCACAAGTTATCTTCTTTAATTCGTCTTCATTGACTATAGTCATGCAGAAGCTTTGTATTTTTCTGTAGTGAAATTTATCTTTTATAATCTCTCTAGCCCTTTTTTGGTTAGGCATTCTTTCCTAGCCATTGCTGTGAAAGGTACTTGATCTTATTTTCTTCTGTTGTTGTTTTTAATGGTGTGACTTTTTATATTTAGGTAATGGATTTTGAGCTTACTATGATATGTAGTACTTCCGTGTTCTCTGACAATCTATCTTGTTGTCCCAGAGAAACTTTCTCCCTAGGGTCCCCAGTTATTTTGTTTAGTAACTGCCTTTACCTACACTAGACAGATATTCCAAGAAAAATTCCAGCTGCTATGTTGCACTTCAATCCTTACTCTCCAGCTATCTCCTTCACAGTCTTATGAACCACACCCCTCCTCTACCTTTCCTCCCTACCCCTTCCAGTACCATTGTTCATTGTTCCTGAATGAGGTGTGTCAATCCACTCCCTTATGGCCCCACTCACCAACCCAATAACTTTCCAGACCAAAGTGTCCCTTCCTGGTCACCACTCCCTTTTGTCTTTCTCAGACCAAGTCTGCCCATCATCCTTACTTCTCAAGACCTTTAGTTTTTATATAATATTTTGCAGGAAAAAGAGCAGAATTTTACCTTCAAGAGTCTAGTAATCAGTTAAAGAATCTCACAATGTTGTAAATTTTGAGATTTTAAAATTTCTACCTTTAGAAGATTTAATCTTTGGGAAAATATAGGTATATACAAAATTATAAAGTCATTTAAGAAATTAGGGTTTTGCTGAACCTCAGAATGGAATCCCTCTAGGTCAGTAGATTGAAAACATAGAAAATATGTTCTTAGCAAGAAAAGGGAGGAGGTTTTGAAAAAGATTGTAATATTCAAACATTCCTTACTATGGGGTACAAATGCATCTCAGGTCTTATCTTTTCAGGGATTTTCAGGGATATTCTTCTGTATCTCTGCCCCAAAGTAATACACAGATATGAAACTCTATTCCTTCCTTTCTTGTATAGATGGTCAGATTGGTCTCAGAAATTACGGTTATATTTTTAACCCTTAAAAATTTATTGAGACACCTTTTTAAAACATCACTGTCACTTCCAAATGACTCCTTTGGCATTCTCTCCCATCTCCAATCATTAGGAAAAAAAAACCCAAATCAACCCATTGGCCATAGTGGTTAAAGCAATGCCCCATTTCTCACTGGCAGGCAGGCCTCTGTATGCTTCACCTAAACTATCAACTTTGCTGAAGTTATAACTGGTTCTTCTTCAAGAGGTTTGCAATGAGGACACTTTTGAGAGCTGTTATTTCTTTACTCTCTTAGCAGCTTTCAGTCCAGCTGAGTTCCTGCTAAAATAGCCATTTTTTTTCCTACTGTAAACCTCTTAGAAAAGTTTTCTGCAGTTGCTTCTTCTTGGTCATGTTCTTGGAGACTATATTTTTAATAGCGTAGCTCATTACTTAGTGTTCTTGTAAGGGATCTACATCACTGACTTAAAGCTGCCTCAGCTCCTCAGCAGCATCTCAGGACAGCTGCATTAAGATTCAACTTAATCTCCATTTGCCCTTTTCATTCCTACAAGAGAAAACCCTGTGTCATCTGATCTAGTGTCCCATATGTTTTGTGCATTAAGTGACACTTCAGCGTACATCCTAACTTCTTTAAACAAAAGAGCTCTCCTGTAGGGTGCAAAGGAAGAAATGGCTACCAATTGTCTAGTCTACTGGGGGATCATTTGCACATTGCCCTGGAAATACAGTGCTCACCTCTTTAACTCTGCTGGTGGTAAAGTTGTGAATCATCCCACTTTTTGGGAAGGCAATCTGGGATTATACAGTAAGACTCATAAAAATGTGTGTACCCTTTGACCCAACAGGTCAACTACTGGGATTACAAATATTTTGTGGAGGTTATTGGCTGGAAAAAAAGAGGAGACAATGTAGTGCAGTGGAAAGAATGCTGGATTTGAGGTCAGGAAGACCTGAGTCTGAATCTCAGCTTAGCCACTTTCTACTTGCAAGACCTTGAACAAGAGGGGGTGGCTAGGTGGTACAGTGAGTAGAGCACTGGCTCTGGAGTCAGGAGGACCTGGGTTCAGATCTGGCCTCAGACACTTAACACAAAAACCAGCTGTGTGATCTTAGGCAAGTCACTTAAGCCCAATTTCCCTCCAAAAAGCAAAAATAAAGACCTTGAACAAGTGACCTAACTGCTCGGTCTCAATGCCCTCATCTGTACAAAGACATGGTGACTTTGGGTGATGCTAAGCATCCTTTCCATTCATAATCTATGATACGATAGAAATGCCCTGGATTCACTCTCCTAGAAGGAGCCTAGCTACATTTCCCCATTCAAGGTTCTAAAGAAGAGGTGTTGAACCCATGACCCATCCCGTAAACTGCATTTGACCCACAACACTCCCCAGAGTCTCCAGGAAGTTCTGACCCAGATTAAAATGTAATTGCAAATATTTAACAAAATAAGTAAAAATACCATAAAGCATATATAGCATTATATTTTAAAACTAAGTCAGCACGTGGCTGCAGGGATCCCATTTCTATGTGAGTTTGACATCACTGTCCTAGAGAACTTCTAAGAGGCCTAAGGTATCTCTTCTGTAATGTAATCAGTTTGAGCCCCCATTCCAGGGCACTCTCCTGACAGTTTGCTGCCAATGATTAATATTCTATTTTCAATTAGCACCAATTAGCCATCCATAGCATATAATATAGCAAAAACCAAAGCACAGTATTTCCCCTGCAATTTCCTGGGGCGGGGGGCAGGAGGAGACACTATCTCCCCTAGACCACCTAAGACTCTGGAGAGAGTAACTTTTTTTTTAGAGGGGAGAAGGTAAGGCAGTTGGGGTTAAGTGACTTGCCCAAGGTTACAGGGATAGTGTGTGTGTGTGTGTGTGTGTGTGTGTGTGTGTGTGTGTGTGTGTGTGCTTTAAGTGTCTGAGGTCGAATTTGAAGTCAGGTCCTCCTGACCCAGGGCTGGTGCTCTATTCACTGTGCCACCTAGCTGCCCTGATAGTGTAACTTCTACATAGTATATGCCTACCAGCTTTACTTCCAAATGTGGCATCACTGAGGGATGGGTGAGTCTGCATTTCTGTTACTGTTGGACTGGTCCAGGCAAGTTAAACGGGACTTTGTCCTCACCATCTGTCCTGCATGAACTTTAGCTCCTGGCCTTCTGGTTGGTCAGTTTTCTGGTTTACAAAGCTCACAACATGATAACCATCTTCAATTTCCTTTAGACATACAACAAGAAGAAACATCATCAAAGGTACTGATATCTAAACTAGGAAGAGACAAAATGGAGAAAGAAAATTATAGACCAATTTCCCTCATGAATATAGATGCAAACTTTTTAAATAAAATATTAGCAAAAAGACTATAGCAACTTATCACAAGAATAATATACTTTGATCATGTAGGATTTATTTCAAGAATGCAAGGATGGTTCAATAACAGGAAAATTATACTGATAGTATAATTGATCAACAACAAAACTAGCAGAAACCACATGATTATCTCAATAGATACAGAAAAGGCTTTTGACAAAATACAACACCCATTCCTATTAAAAACACTAGAAAGTATAGGAATAAATGGAGTCTTCCTTAAAATAATAAGTAGCATCTATCTAAAACCATCAGCAAGTATTATATGTAATGGGGATAGGCTAGAAGCATTTCTAATAAGATCAGGGGTGAAACAAGGATGTCCACTATCACCCCTCTTATTCAACCTGGTACTAGAAAGGTTAGCAGTAACAATAAGAGAAGAAACAGAAATTGAAGGAATCAAATTAGGCAAAGAAAAGACTAATCTTTTTTTTTTTTTTTTTTTTTTTTTAAGATAGACCAACCATTTTATTTTCCTCTAATTGGTTCAGGAATGTTGATGGACAGACAGCTCTTCACATGGGCTTTGGAGGGGGTCTGGGGGCAGCACCTGCGGGTCTGAAGCGGGGCGGGGGCGTGCGGTCCTTGCGAGCCTCCCGGGAGCGGTTCCTCACCACCTTGCTGTGGA
This sequence comes from Gymnobelideus leadbeateri, assembly GCA_011680675.1. Taxonomy (NCBI): domain Eukaryota; kingdom Metazoa; phylum Chordata; class Mammalia; order Diprotodontia; family Petauridae; genus Gymnobelideus; species Gymnobelideus leadbeateri. Next base: position 77,197 of record WOXC01005482.1, read on the forward strand.
TCGCGCAGCTCACACAGTAATGCAGTTTCACGTACAGCTTGGGCAGCACGTAAGAGTCGAAGACACTGGCCTCGGAGATGTCTCTGACAGCCGCGGCCTCCACGATGTTGCGGATGACGAACTTCTTTATGGCCTTGTCCTTGGGCACGCAACGGGCGCAGTTGGTGCAGCGGATGGGCTGCACGTGGCCGCGGCCCTTTTTGGCGCGCCCGTTGTTCCTCCTCTTCTTGGTCATCTTGGAAGCCAGGAACCAAAAAAAAACGAAAAGACTAATCTTTGCAGATGATATGATGATATACTTAGAGAATCCTGGAGAATCAAATAAAAAATTACTTGAGATAATAAATAAATTTGGCAAACTTGCAGGATATAAAATAAACCCACATAAATCCTCACCATTCCTATATATTTCTAATGAAATCCAACAGCAAGAAACAGAAAGAGAAATTCCATTTAAAGTTACTGCAGACATTATAAAATAGTTGGGAATCTACCCGCCAAAACAAATGCAGGACCTATAGGAACAAAACTACAAAACACTTTTCACACAAATAAAGTCAGATCTAACTAATTGGAAAAACATCAGTTGCTTGTGGCTAGGTCAAGCTAACATAATAAAAATGACAATTTTACCTAAATTAAATTACATATTTAGTGCCATACCAATCAATCTACCAAAAATTATTTTATAGAGCTAGATAAAATAGTAACAGAATTCATTTGGAAGAACAAAAGGTCCAGAATATCAAGGGAATTAATGAAAAGAAATGCTAGGGAAGGTGGTCTAGCCATACCAGATTTTAATCTGTATTATAAAGCAGCGGTCACCAAAACTACTTGGTACTGGCTGAGGAACAGAATAGTGGATTAGTGGAATAGATCAGGTAAATGAGATATAGTGGTCAATGACTATAGTAATCTACTGTTTGATAAACCCAAAGACCCCAGTGTTGGGGATAGGAACTCACTATTTGACAAGAACTGATGGGAAAACTGGAATGTAATATGGCAGAAATTGGTCATAGACCAATATCTTACGTTGTATATCAAAATCAAGTCGAAATGGGTGCACGATCTAGGTATAAAGGCTGATGATGTAAGCAATCTGGGAAAGCAAAGAATAGTTTTTTGGAGAAGGGAAGATTTTATGACCAAACAAAAGTTAGAGAGCATTATGAAATGCAAAATGGATAATTTTGATTACATTAAATTGAAAAGTTTTTGTACAAATAAAGCCAATATAACCAAGATTAAGGAAGTGGAAAATTGGGAAAGAATTTTTACAACCAGCGTCTCTGATAAAAGCTTCATTTCTAAAATACAGAAAATTGAGTCAAATCTATAAGAATACAAGTCATTTCCCAATTGATAAATGGTCAAAGGATATGAACAGGTAGTTTTCAGAGGAATAAATTAAAGATATCTATAAGCATATGAAAAAATACTCTAAATCATTATTGATTGGAGAAATGCAAATCAAAACAACTCTTAGGTACCACATCTCACTAGTCAGATGGGCTAAGATGACAAAACAGGAAAATAATAATTGCTGGAGAGGATGTGGAAAATTTGGAACACTAATACATTGTTGGTGGAGTTGGGAACTTATTGAACCATTCTGGAGAGCAATTTAGAACTATGCCCAAAGGGCTATAAATAACTGCATACACTTTGACCCAGTAATACCACTTCTAGGATTGTATCCCAAAGAGATCATGGAAGTAGGAAAAGGACCTGAATGTACAAAAATATTTATAGCAGCTCTTTTTGTGGAGCCAAGGAATTGGACATCAAGGGGTTGCCCATCAATTGGGGAATGGCTAAACAAGTTGTGGTATATGAATGTAATGGAATATTATTGTGTTATAAGAAATGAGGAGCAGACAGATTTAACAATAACCTGGAGAGACTTATACAAACTGATGTTGAATGAGAAGAGCAGAACCAGGAGAAATTTGTACACAATTACAGACACAAGGTATGTGTGATGACTAAGTTTGATAGACTGGGCTCCTCTCAGCAATAAAGACTCATGATGGAAAGAGATATCCACATCCAGAGAAAGACCTACAGAGTCTGAATGCAGATTGACGCAAACTACTTGTTTCTCTATTTTTGTTTTGTTTTGTTTTGTTTTGCTTTGTTTCTTCTTTCTTATTGTTCACTCCATTGGATATAATCCTTCTTTACAACCTGACTAATGTTTAATGTGAAAGTATTTGATTGCATGCTGCCATGGGAGGGTGGGGATTTGAAACTCAAGGGATTGTGGAACTGAATGTTGTAAACTAAAAGTAAATAAATAAATTTTTAAAAAAAGAAACATCATCAGAGCCACTTTCCTAAGGGCCTGAGGTCTCTCTCTCTGCCTGGCGGTTAGTCTTTACTCCTCACTTAACACAGCCAGGTAGTAATGAACACCAGCCTCACTTTGGCCATTTAGCACCTCTTGAACGCATCCCAGTTGGATATCAAATTATCATTTCTCACTCTACTTATAGTTACTCAGTGGTCTTTCTTTTTGTCATGTGGGTTAGCTGACTGGAACTAGTAATGGAATGTCTGTGTGTGCTCCAAATCAGGGCTCAGGACACCACCAGTATACATTATCATATCTCTCCAAAAGTAGTTTCCCCAGGTTCCTCCATGTGAGAATCACTCCTCAGATTCAATACTAAGAAGATTTGTCTGTTCACAAACATCCCTATCATCATGCTATGTAATTTAAAAAAAAACAACGGACATAAATCAGGTGTTCAATGATTGGGCAATTGTTGAACAAATTATAGTTATGGGATCATTGACAATGTTGGAAAAGACCTTGGAAGTCATCTTGTTGAACCATATTAAAGTTTATTGTTTAGTTGAGTTCTAGTCTGTGACTCAATTTATGGTTTTTTTTGGCAAAGATACTGGAGTGGTTTGCCATTTCCTTCTTGGGCTCATCTTACAGATGATGAAATAGAGGCAAACAGGGTTAAATGACTTGCCCAGGGTCACACTGCTGTTAAAGTGTCTGAGGTCAGATTTGAATTCATGAAGGTGAGTCTTCCTGATTCCAAGCCCAGTGGTCTATCCATTGTGCCATCTAGCCCAACCATGTTAAAGGCTAAACAGCTGTTAAATAGCAGAGGCAAGATTAAAATTCGGGTCTTTTAAATAACAGGTAGAGATAGGAACTGGGCTTGTGATTTCATTGGTATAGAGATCTTTCAGACCTCCATCAATGCAGATCTGTAAAATCAGTCCTCAAGGCCTAGTTTTTGTGCATAAGGATGCTGAAAATGGCCATGTTTTGATTTTCTCCTGAAATACTTTTTTCTAGTCTTATTTTTAATTTATATTTTTTCAATTAATAATTTATTTTCTCTTCTTCAATCTTCTGGAATTGTGCCTAGTCCACACCTCAGTCCATGGTGTGGATCTGTGTTTGTCTTTACAATTATATTGTTAATGCATATTGTTCTGCTAATTTTGTTCACTTCCTGTTGGTTCAAACACATTGTCCCAATTTTCTCTGAAACTGTCTTTTTAGGACACTAGGACACATTAGTGCTCCATTACATTCATATAGTTTATTTAGGCATTTTGCACTAGAAGAACATTCCCTTCATATCCAATTCTTTTTCCCTTATTAAAAAAAAAATGATCTAGCCTTATTTAGAGGAGATGTAAATAAATGGCTTATGACCTGATTTTGGATGACCAATCTATGATTTACTACAGCACTGAATCTTTCTGGAATGGGAATTGAGTTGGGTTCATAATTAAGTGAGAGGAAGAGAGAGGCCTGGTTGCATTTGGGGAACTATGCTGTGCTTTTAACAATACCTAGCTGTGTCCCAGTGCTATATGGTTGCAGTATTAAAATATCATCTCCAAAGAATAAATGTTGCAGGTAATCCAAATTGTAATAGGGAGACAGAAGCTTGGTGGGGTGGGCACAAGGAAGCTGAAGCACAGTTCTGGTGATGATCTACCCCCGGTAAGTGGTGTGAGGCATATCACTGAGGAGGTGAGCCCTTCATGTGGCACAAACATATGGACACTGGTAGTCTCAAAATGTCATAAGACCTAGATAGAGGAAGGATACCAGCACAGTGCAAGACTCTCTTATGGAGGGCAGCTAGGTGGTGCAGTGAATAGAGCACCAGTCCTGGAGTCAGGAGGACCTGAGTTCAAATCCGACCTCAGACACGTGACATACTTTACTAGCCATGTCACCTTGGGCAAGTCACTTAACCACAATTGCCCTCCAAAAGCAAAACAAAACAAAAAAGACTCTCCTATGGAAGGTTTATGAGAAAACACAGACAGGAATTACACAGAGGGAGAAGGTATGGAGGGGTAATGAATCTGAAGGAATGCATTGATGAAAAAATAGATCTCGTTTGAAATATTAAAGTGTAAAGAGAAAGGGCAAAGAGTCGGTGTTCTCATGAGAAGGTATTAACCAAAGATGTAGTTCTGGACTGAGGTGATGAAGGGGAAAGGTTTATGTGTGAACATGTTTGCTGTGTCCATACATGTTTGCTTTGTGTATGTTTGGTGCGTGTGTATATATACACACACACATATACATGCATATATATGTATATATATGCATGTACATATATGTATATATACATGCATATATATGTATATATACATACATATATAAGTTTGGTGTAAGCACCTTGAGGACTGGCTGTTATATGAATTTTGTAAAGATGCACCCTTATGTTGTATCCTATTTGTTCATTTAATTAACCAACATTCATTAAGAACCTATCATAACAGGAGCAAGTCTGAAAATCAAATTCTGATGAACTGTAATAATCCTAAAACTAATTGTGAAACACACTTTCTCTCCTCACTTTTAGTGGAGAGGTACTTGACTCAAGATGCTTATTGCCATCAGACAGGGTGGTCCTGTTAATTGGCTTTGCTTACTTATTAAAATAAAATATTAATATAAGGAGAGCATGGAATATCAGGAATTCACTGTAATTTAAAAATATAAGGCATCCATGAAATTTATTTCTGTTTAAGGAGCTTCCTATAAGAGCATCGTCCTTCAAAAAAGAGAAGGGGAGATACAATCTTGAAATTAACATACTAATAGGGGAAGAGAACACACCCAATTCGGTAATACACAATGTTAAAGAAGTTTATTGTCTAATTATGGGTTTCATACATATGCACATATATTTGCATATGGGACCCCTTCATTGATCTTTGAATTTAAAAGTCCAATTAATAGTGAATCAGAAGATCTCTCCTGTTCCTAGCAGCTTGAATAGTCTATGTTAAAATGTCTTATAGCACACACCATTCCAACCAGTGTCTAGAGGCTTCTGATATAGCTTTATAACAGATACCATCCAACCAGTTTCTAGAGATTTCTGGGCTCAGAAGTCTTTTTTTTGGGGGGGGGGCATAGTAATTTTAATTGTTCTAAGTCCTGTGGTTGGGCTGGGAGTATTTTCATTTCCTGATACTGTCTCTAAAATTCACTGCACATGGCTTCTTTATCAGTTGTAGACACGATACAATCAATAGATTTTCGGGGAGTGAGAGGTGGTAGGAGGGGGAGGAAGGTGTCTCAACATAAGCAGTTTAACTCCTGTTCTCATTGTATTTTCAGTTTACCTGACAGTTATGACCCAAGCCTGTTACTATTTACCTCCCTCCAGCAGGACTGTGCTGTGGAGATTAAATCATTAGTCTATGTTTGCAAAGCAGTTGGAAATGAGAAAGCATTAAGTAAATGACACTTTTTTTTTAATGTTTTTAATTAAAAGGTAATAAGGGAAGCGTATCTTGTACCAGCTAGAACTCTACAAACTCACAGTTTGCTACTGTGACAATCCCTGCAGCCTTTCCTAGTCTCAACCAATAGAATGTCCTCTCTTCTCCTTTCATTCATCCCTGCTTTTCACTTCTGCTTTCTATTCCCCAGAACACAGCACCTAGAATCACATTCTGGGTAATAGAAAAGGTGTGTATTCCACCCATCCTTAGTTTTAAAGGAACAAGCTACCTAGGGGAGATACTAGTTTTAATTTTTATTAATACCTTGGTTTTTACAGCCCATTATTTTCCATATTTATCCCACCTAACTGCCAAACCTGTGAGCCATGCCTTATTACAAAATTAAAAAGAAAGAAAAAAAAAGAAAGGATGGAGAAAAAATGTAGCCTAACAAACCAACATATTGTGACTGACCATATATGCAAGATTTCATAGCCATGGTCCTCTACTTCTGAAAAAAATAAAAAAGGAGGGTGGGCCATGTGTGGTGAGAGCTTGGCACAGCATTTGGTTCTAGTTAATTGTTCTTTCCATTTTCATTGCTACAGTCATTGTCTCTTATTTTCCTGCATCTGCTTACTTCACTCTCAATTGCTTCATGGAACTCTTCCCAAGCTTCTCTCAGAGGTGAAGTGATTTGCCCAGGTAACAAGTCATAGAATTAGAACCCACATCCTCTGATGCTAAGTCCTTATGTTACTGCTACTATATAACATGAGATAAAGCAGGAAACAGAGTGGTACCAGATAACAAACGCAAAGCATAGGGAATCGAAAGGAATGCTCTTTACACAAAGGGGAGCCCCTGAAGATTTTTGTGGGGGGGAGAGGGCAGGGCAATTGGGGTTAAGTGACTTGCCCAAGGTCACATGGCTAGTGTTAAGTGTCTTAGGCTGGACTTGAACTCAGGTCCTCCTGACTCCAGGGCCGGTGTTCTGTTCACTGTGCCCCCTAGCTGCCTTGCCCCCAAAAATTCTTAAGTAGAGCAGAGACATGAACAAATATGTGTGGGATTGAAGATTGGTCTGTCAGCCATATGAAGGATGAACTAGAGAATGGGGTAGAGAGACTAAAAGCTAAGAAGGTTTGGTGGAAACTATTAGATTAGATCAAGCACGTGGTAATGAGGGCCCATGTTATAGTCCCTATAAGGAGAAGGGGATGGAGGGGACATATTCGATTCAATTTAATGAGCATTATATAAGCATCTACTTTGTGGCAAGTGAAATGAAGGAAAAGGGTGAAAGACAACTTGGAGGGTTTTTCTTTTTAATATAGATGACCAGGATGTGTTGATGCTAACAGAAATATCACAGTACAAGGAGGCACATGTTGAGAGGGAAAGATAAGCTCGGTTTTTTGACCTGTTGAGTTTGAGATCACATTGGAACATCCCCACAGACTATAAGCTCCTCATGGGCAGGTGGTGTTTGGCTTTTCTGTGTATCCTCAGCACCTAGAAAGAGATAGTGTAGCACTGGGGATAGAGAGCTTGCCTACAAGTCAGGAAGATCTGGGTTCAGGTTCTCTCACTGATAACGTATAACACCGGGTAAGCTGCTTTATCTCTCAGCACTCTAGGCAACTCTCTAAAATTATCAGTTACCAAGCCTGGGCCATTCTATATTAGTAGAGAAAGTGTCCCATCAGGATTTCCTGTTGTTGTTCAGTTTTCAGTCTTGACTCCATTTGGGGTTTTCTTGGCAAAGATACTGCAGTGGTTTCCCATTTCCTTCTCTAGCTCATTTTACAGATGAGGAAACTGAGACCAATGGAGGTAAATGACTTGTACAGGGTCACACAGCTAGTAAGTGTCTGAGGCTGGAAGATGAGTCTTCCTGACTCCAAGGCCACTGAGCCACTAGCACTTCCCTATACTATTGAAATACTAGGCCCTATTTAAAAAATAAAAATAAAAACACAGTGCCTAGCACTTAGCAAGTGAGTGTCTAATAAATGCTTGCTGATCAGCTATTATGTGACAAGGATCAAGGTTTCATACAGAATGCTTTTTCTTTTCTTCTTGTATGTAGGCATATCTGTGTTTGTTGATGTTAAGTTCACAATAAAAAATCTGCTTGTTGATCGATGGATTGATTGTAGTAAGTTGGAGATGAAGGGAACTCAGGACTGGAGACAATTTGGAATCTCAAGCTTCGATTCTGGAGCCAGAAGAGAGTTAAATGCAACCTACCCTAATTTCCTCTCTTTGTAGATGAGGAAAGTGAGGCCCAATAAAGCACATTTGCCCAGAAGTTACCATCCTACCCCACTCCCCAAGCCTGTGAGAGTGAATGAGATCGATAAAGAAGAGAAGACTAGGACCAAGGACAGACCCTTGGGAACAATGTTAGGGGTGAGGAAGAGGATAGGGAGCAGCAAAGGAGGAAACCATCCAATCTTCAGCCATCCAGTAAGAACGACTAAAGAAGCCAATAGCAAGCTAACTGCTGACCTAAGGTTTCTTTAGGGCCCAATACTGTATTTAAGCAATACAAGAAGAGTTACCTTTGGGTGATTTGTCTTGTTACCTGAGACAGCTCCAGGATAAAAAGCCCAGACCACGAGGCAGAAGAAACAAGGACAACATGCTTTCCTATAGATCCCCCTTCTCTGAGCTTTATCTGGGGTTGTGGTAAGAGAGTGGTAATCAGAACAGGTGGTGGTTGTCAAGATGAGTTCTGGCTATTCTTTGGAAAGGCAGGACACTGAGATCCAGGCAGGAATGTCTCAGTGGCCCAGCTCCTGCCGCTTGGCAGTGTGGGCAGGTTGCAGGTAAGAGGGCTTGAAGGTGTTTGCTTTTTGATTAGCAAACTGTCCCAGTGGCTGGCTCCCAATTTACCATCTTTGTTGTACTCAGCCTTCATATTTCCCCAGCCCACCAAGCACCCTTTCAAGTTAATGGGCTGGAAACAGGTTCCATTGTTCTTTGGGATGAAGACTAGCCTGAAGGGGAGCCCTCAAGTCTAATCTCCTTTCTCTGGCTGCATGTCTATAGCAACTAGCGAGTTAATAGGTGGGTGCTCAGAGCGGGATTAAAAGAGTTTTATGGTTGTTCAAATCCAGGCATTAGCATCTTTTCATTTAATAAGTATTTACTCTGCATTTGCAAGTTGCCCATTTTCCGCAGCGATTTTCTTTTTCACTGGGGGATTGTAAGTGGCCGCCACTCTTTGGGGGCCAGTAGGATATGAATGAAAAGAATCAGATGCTTTGGGGACAGCAAACCTTCCTTTCCCTCCCATCTCATCTCACGGGGCTGGGGCACAGTTCAGCCTGAGCGTTGTCTGTTTTATTAGACCCAAAGTGTAAATGGGAGAGATCGGATTTGTTTTGTCCCCTCTCTTTACCTCCCCTTTCTCTGACCTCTCCTATAGGATGTTCCTTTAAGCTGCTCACCAGTTCTGTGAAGGGCTTATGATTTCTGTGGCTCATATAAGCTTGCTTTCTCCCATCAAAACCTCATCTTAGTTTAATATTACAATCCTTCTTAACAATTAGAGCTGTCAAAAAATGAAATGGTATTGGGAGGTAGTGAGTTCCCTGACTCTAGGATTCTTTCCCCAATGACAGGGGGAATCAGTTTTAATTCATTCAGAAAGCCCTGGACCTTTCCAGCCCTACCACAGGGTGGATGCCAACATGTAGGCTGAAACTCATTATCTCTACAAAGTCCTGGGAACCAGATGATGCCATGGAATTAAATGGGCAACCACCCCCTTTGAGTTTAGTCCATACATGTATCCTGGACAGGTGCTGAAGTTAGATAATGAGCTGAATCAGAGGTTAAGCTGTATCACATTTAGAAAATCAAATGGCACTTTTAATGATTTCATTTTCACTTAAAGTAATGCTCTAACAGGAGAGGAAGGGAGAGCTCAGGCTAACCATGATTCAAAATAATACTCTGAATAGTTCATGTTTTTTGAAAAATTCATTTCCTAATAATCAAGATGAACAAGAAGCTTTAATTCACTTGAGAAAATGAAATGAAGTATCAATATTGGCAATGCTCTAAATTTTAAAATACAATTGCAACTAATCATGTGACATCTATCTTTCATGTAACAATGGGGCCCAGGGTGCTGTGTAATAGTATTAGGACCTGCTATCTCTAAATATCTATGATATAATGTATGTAAAATGCTTTGTAAATCTGAAAGGACTATATAAATGTCATGATGATGATGATGATGATGATGATTAATGATCCTCAGCCTCTCCCTGCTTGAAAACTTAGAAAACCCCCCACCAATGCATTCTCCTTGTGAGGTTATCTATGTAGCTATAAATCATGGAACACCACTATCTCAGATAAATAAAGATTTTAGGTGACTTCCAATGGCACCTTTCCATTTACTGAGTGCCAATGGAAAGGCACTTAATAGATGAAAGGACGCAACAACACATTACCGGTGATGATTTGAGCTCAAAAAGTGGTGGGAAAAAAAATTCTTGTGGACTTGCCTGATGGGAAAGGGAGGTAGGTTAGCTGAGTAGAATGAGAAATAGCAGACAGACTTCTGTGATGCTGACTGTAAATTCCTAAAAGAATCAGAAGGTGTCCGGTACACTAGATGGATTATTTGTGAATGATTTGCAGAAAGACAAGAGCATAGCTTGTATAAGAAGTCCTGATGGGATCTGCAGCATTGAAAGTGGTCCCCAATCAATGAGATCATGACCTCATCCAAGTATTGAAGTGGAGTGATTTGGCTTTCTTTGGATACTCTGGAAGATTTGTGATCTTATTGGTGTGGGAGCTGTCATAATTTAAGCAGCTCACAACTCTTCCAGGTTTGATGAGTGGGGAAAAAAATCATCAGCATGCAGCCAATCTTTTGGTGCTAGGCCTCCATGAATGGGGCAATTTCTTTTTCTTACTGGGCCTGTGATTTCATTGGTACAGGAAGTCTCCTGTGGGGTACCTTTTCTATTAGTGCTGGTTCATACCTTCTCCGTGACTAAGAGTCTTCCAGAGTTGCCTGGGTGCTGAGGGATGAAGTCACTTACATAGGCTCACACAGTTAATATAGGTCAGAGGCCAGTCTTTTAGACATTACATGATACTTTCTTCCAGATTGATATGATAATAATAGTAGCTCTCATTTATGTAGAATTTTAAGCTTTCTAATGTACTTTTCTCATAGCAACACTGTTAGGTAGGGAGTAAAATATTATCATTCCCATTTTACAGAAAAAGGAGAAACTGAGGCATGGGCAGATTTAAGTGATTTGGCCACTAGCTAGTTGCATCACTTCAGGTAACTCAATTCCTCTGGGTCCCAGCTTCATCAATAACATGAAGAGATCTAGTTAAATGATAGCAAGCTTTGAATCTATGATCCTAAATCAGCATCTAATGAGGTACTGTCTTGTATTGGGTGAGTTCCTTAAAAACAGAAATCATGCCAGAGATCATCTTTGGTATTCTTAAAGCACCCAGTAAACAGCTGGGCATATGTTGATTGACTGAATGTGTCTGTACCAATCCCACAGGTCCAGTGATTATGGGAAACAACCACAGAACTTGAGTGCTCAGAGGGACCCAAAGAATGAACTTTCTTAGTCTGAACAGTATACTTACCCAGGATCATGGGGCCATAGAGCTAGAGGTGGAAGATGTCCTACATCTTAGGACATTTACATCCAACATCCTCATTTAACAGATAAAGAGACTAAGGACTAAAAAGCTTAAGTGACCTGTGCAAGGTAAATGACAGGGCTCACATTTGAACCTAGGTCCTCCTGGCTTCAAAACTAATGATTTCCCCACTGCTGTCAGCCAGGATCACACGTGTAATTCAACCAATCGCTGCTGGTAGAGGAAGGGGCCAAGACTGAAAGGAGCAGACTAGAATGAGGGAAAACATTTGCAGAGACAATCTCTTATCTTCTGGGCCATTTTCAGATGACCACAATCTTGTGCTCCAACCTTTACCTCAGAATCAGAACTCAATTCCCCTTCCCACCCCCCAGCTTCTGGGGGACCCTGGGCTTCTGATAACTGAATATTTCCAGCTTGGATCTAGACCCAGCAGATACTTCCTGAAAATCATCATCCAATGCTGAGTCATGAGTATATTTCCCACCCCCCAATTTTCCAGTGCTAACTCTTAAGAACAGCAGTCAAATCAAAACTACTATTCCTGGAAAGGATGTGCTAACCAATTACCCCAAGTCTCCCATCATCTCTATGACTTTCTTGTCTGGCACCCTTCTTTCCCAAATGGTTTTCTTTTCCCATTAGATGGTAAGCTTTTCGAGGGCAGGGACTATTTTGCTTACGTACTGCTTAGCAATGTCTGGCTCTGCTTATAGTTAAGTGCTCAATAAATACTTTTTTACTCACTAATTCATGTTGGTTGGTAGCCGTTTCCCAAATTTTGTTAGGAGTGAGGATCTGGAAATGATATTTACATGATGGAGTGTTCAGAGCACAGTGAGCCCTTAAGAACTGTTTGTCGAATTTAATTAAATTGGATTCAGAGTAATGGCAATCTAGCAATCTGATCACAAATCTAGATTTATAGCATTCTACTTTTTTGTATTATAGGATTACATAGATGCAAAGAATTGTAACTGTGCTCACTACATAACATGCCTCATTCCAGATGTTTTTCTGTCTGATATAACTCTGATAATCTCACATATTTGTGATGCAAGAAACAAAGAAGATAGACCTCGGAGTGAGAAGAGCTGAGTGAGAAGTCCAGACTCCCTAACAAGTCTCAGTTTCTTCCTGTTAAATGTGGATAATTCCTCTTCTGTCTACTTCATAAGGTTGTTATAAGGACCAAATGAAATAATATATGTTAAAGGGCTTTATAAATTCAGCCCAATTCAAAAGTGAGCATTTGAATCACAGAATGTAAGAGCTGGAAGGGACCTTGGAGACCTTCCAATCTAGAGTTTTCCAGCTACTGGTTAATAGCAAATTTTTATAGGACCATAAAACTTTTACTACTCAAGTCCTTTAAAAACGGAATTCTTTTCCTCTTTCCTGTTCTTCTTACATACTTCTCTTTCTTCCCTGCCCCCTATTCCTTCCTGAAGCCTCAGCATCTCCCCTTCCTCAATCAATCTCCCACCATGCTACAGATGTAAATACTTTTACCATCCTTCAGTCCAGTTTGGTTGGGCAACACTGATTTTTTAAAATAACTCCCTTGTTTGTAGCTGAGAAGTGGAAAGATTTCCATTTTTCCTGAAGGAATATGCCTGCTTCATAATAATATTATCTGGTATTTCTATATAGTGCCTTATAGTTTGCAAAGGGCTTTACATAGGTTAACTCACTTGATCTTCATGACAACTTTGTGAAGTGGGTGTTATATTATTTCCATTTTATGAACTAAGAAACTGAGGCACAGAGAGGTTCAGTGGCTTGCCCAGGGGTTGCAAAACTAAAATGTCTGAGGTAAGATTTGAAATGGGTCTTCCTGACTCCCAAGTCCTATGCTCTATCCACTAAACCAATGATTTCAAACATTGCTGGAAACGTTACTGCTGCCTACACCAGATCAAAATGGAATTGGAACATACTTAACAAGATAAATAAAAATAAAATAGGACAGAGATAATGTCAATGCCTGTTTTTCTAAGTCAATAGGCAGCCCATAGGGACTCTGATGTATTATTCAGTGGACCCTGTTTCTATCTGAGTTGGACACTACTGCTCCACCCCACCTAGTTATCTAGGAATAGAGGTTTAGGGTTAGAGTATACATTTTTGGCAGTGATCTTTTCCTTACATCACACTGACTCCCAATACCTTTGTCATATTCATCTCCATCTCATCTTTTGGGTTTCAGATATAAATTGAGGGCCAAGATGCTCTCCTGTTATTATTCTTTTATAGTTAATGTTCTGTGGACTATTGCAGAAGTGAAGAAAATAACTGCTATTTGTAGTTAAATAGAAGTATTAGGATGTGAGATCAGCTCATGTAGGAGCATTCACTAAAAGTATCCACAGGACAGCTTCCTCTTGTAGCACATAGGACATTAGAAAGGACATACACCTCACCTGGGTCCTATGGGATGTTGATTCCTTTGTTTGGGGTGATTTTTGCCAAGTTTTTCATTCTCTGAAGTTTGGATATTGATTATCACAATTTGGTATGGCAACATCTATTAAAAAGTTATTCTTGAGTTTTTGTGTGACAATGTTATGTTTGTTATATTTGAATCTTGAATCTTGCTCATCAGCTCGACAAAGAATTCAAATCATAATTTGAAATCATACTTTTGAACATCTGAAATACAATTGAAATCACAATTTGAATAGTTGTAATTTGAAATAATAATTTTCCTATCAAATCATAGTAGGGATGTGGACATATTGTTATTACACAGTTGATGAAATTGATGAAGGTATGAATCAGGTTAATTGTTTTTTTTAGAACAATCTAGAAATGTAATTTTAAAATTTTGAAACTGATCATACTCTTTGATCCAGTGACTCCACTCCTAGAATTATGTCTTAAGGTTGTTATAAAAAGGGGGTAGATTTTACATGTACAATAATGTGTGTGTGTGTGTGTGTGTGTGTGTGTGTGTTTAATAGATATTTTGTTTCAGAGAAAATGAAGTTTTATTTCTGGTGGCTACAGTATATTTCCTCCCAGCTGTGATATTTCTTATTCCTTTCCCCATGCTGTCCTTTGGCCCCACATAATCCTAGAAAAGCACCTATCCAGCTGTTAGGGACAATAATGTTAAATGCTCCCATTTCAGATTCCCCCAGGGCAGGATGATCAGACCTCTGGAATAAGTCCCAGTAGTTAGGAAACTAAGCCTGCCTCATCTTACACATATTGGCCGGCTGGGGTAAGGAAGGTCCGCTGAGCTAACTCCACACTAGGGCATAATCTACACCCATCTCCTCTACCAGCTATCTCATTATACCCCCTTGCCTCTCCTATAGGAACATTTCTAATTGTGACCAGTCCCATTAGTATGGGAATGGCAGGAGGGGAAGAAGTTGATCTCCCTTACAACTCTAGCATTCTGTGAATCAAGGATCTGACTTTGCTGACCAGCACCTGGACTTTGACTGGATTAAATAATCATCACAAAAACTCTAGCCCCAGGTTTGCATTTCCTGACTTGGGTGGATTTTCATAAGAAACCTTAATGTGCCAACTAGGAAACTTTTCACATTTCATTTTCTAAATGGTTGATTCATTTAAGAGATCAAGTGAGTGAGAAAGAAGCTGCCTGGGCCTAGCCAAGTTCCCACAATACAGCCAGGAAAGAAGGACTCCAGAGAGTTGAATAAATCCTTTTATAGAGACTCAGTGGAAGAATATGGACAAAACTTGCTCAGCATCCCGCTATTCAATAAACTCCAGTGGCTCCCTATTATTGCCTTAAAGATCAAATATAAAACCTTCTGTAGCCTTTCATAACTCTTCATAACCTTGCTTTCCCCCTCTTTTCCAGTCTTCTTACACCTTCCTACCATGTACTCTGTGATCCAGTGACACTTTAGTTCCCTCTGTCCCTTGCCTGATTCTTGACTACTCTCATACCTGGAATGCTCTTCCTCTTCCTCTTCTCCTTGCTTTCCTGGCTTCCTTCAATCTCGGTTAAAGTTCCATCTTCTTCGAAGATCTTTCCCTGGGGGTGGCTAAGTGGTGAAGTGAATAGAGCACTGGTCCTGGAGTCAGGAGGACCTGAGTTCAAACCTCAAACACTTAACACAAAAACTAGCCATGTGACCTTGGGCAAGTCACTTAACCCCAACTGTCCTCCAAAAAGCCTTTCCCAGTTCTTTTTAATCATGATGTATTCCCTCTGAGATTACTTCCAATTTATCCTGTATATATGTTGTTTGTACATAATTTGTTTGCTTGTTGGCTCCTCCATTAGTTTGTGAACTCCCTGGGAGCAGGGACTAATTTTTTTTTATTGCATTTCTTTGTATCCTCAGCTCTTAGAACAGCGCCTGGTATATAGTTGGTGTTTAATAAATCCTTGACTGATTGATAAACAGAATGAGAAGGTGTGGATGAGTTTCCTAATATTAGTGGAAGGAATATCCTCTAGGATGAGAACCCAATTCCATACATAGTATGATGGTGATGACCCTGAAATTTCTTAGATTTATGCAGTATATTTTGACCTTAAAGCACATTAATAAATCCTTTTGCTCTTCCCAGAATTCCCTTGAAAATTGGTGAGATAGCTTATGAATTCCACCTTACAGATAGGAAAACTGAAGCATATAAATGAAGAGATTGCCAGTAGCTTAAGATAATAGTTTACATAGGGAAAGTACTTGTAAAAATGTTTTGGTTTTCAGAGCAGGATTAATTATGGAATCAAGAGCCAGAAGGGAATTGTAGAGATTAAGTTCAACCTGTTTATTTTATAGATGAGGAAACTGAGGACCAGAGACTTACCCAAGGTCACTACTACATGGGTTGTAAGTAGCATAAGTAGGATTGGATAACTAACATTTATATAGTGCTTAAAGTTTGCCAAATGCTTTCTATATAATATTTTATTTGAACCTTGTAACAGCCTTGTGAGGTTGTAAGCTAGGCACTGTTATCTCTATTTTTACAGGAGAGGAAAGATTAAGTGATTTGTCCAAGCTCACAAAGCTAGAAAGTATCACCAAAGGGAGTTGAATCCAATTCTTCCTGGTTCCCAGTTCCACCCTCTTCACTAGGTCAAGAGAATCCAGATTCTCTGATCCTAAATCCAGTAGATAACTCGCAGCTGTGCCAGGAACTCCAGGGAGGCCATAGTGTATGTGCAGAGGAAATCAGCAAGTCTGGCTTGGGAAAGGGGTTAGCAGAGCCAAGTGCAGTAAAGGTAAGCAAATAAGGAAGCTTTGAGGTGAGTAAGGTAGGTAAACGTGACCTTGTTTTCCCAGGTTTAAGAAATGATTATCTTGTCATTAAATGTGGGACCAGTGGGTTTAAGAGAAAAAAAATATTAAGACTGCTGCTCTGCAGGGTCATCCACAGAAAGTCATTTGGATAATTTTCTAAATGTAGCAGCTGTTTCGACAACGTAAGGCAGGAGTCCTGATGTGTCGTATACACGGGCTCGTGACAAAGTGACAGACAGAGACAGACACAAAGAGAGTAACAGAGACACAGAAAATGACCAAGACAGTGACAAAGAGGTGTTGACATACAAAGACACCCTATTTTTTCTTCCTCCAGGTCCCACCGCTGAATCCTCTGGATCCCTTAGAGCATTACGGGAGAAAGTCAGGGGTGACTTGGGCACATTAAAGCGACATTGTTAGACCAAGCAAAGCTTCAAGGTGAGTGAGCGGGCCATGAGTTTGCCTTGGGCCTGAGGGGAGATGGAAAGGTATGGAAGCTGTATGACCAACATAACTCTGAAAGCCATCATTTCACAGCAAGATGGATTCTGGGATGTTTCTTTAGGCCAGCAGCTTGTTTCAATAGAGATAACCCTTTCCAAGCAGAAAAAGGTGTGTGTCTCCAAAGTCTTGCCCAACCAAGCTCTCAAGGCCAGCAGCTCGGGAACAGGCCGGAAGTAGCTGCAGCCAGGGAAGCTCCGGTTCCAAGGCCTGGGCCTCAGGGGCGTCAGCCCGGAGACTACAAAAAAGGCCTGGGGGCGTTTAAAAACTCCTCAAAACAAGTAAACCGGTGACTAAAAAACCCCCAACCCTCCCAAACAAAACAACCTCCACTTAAATGTCCCATTCCAGCTGAAGAAGCCCTTCTCTAATTGGCTGCAAGCTTGAAAGAATGGAATCCAATTTACCTGTCAAAAAAGAAGCCTTGAATGGCTCCTCTCGGAGCCCGAACGGCTGGGGGACAGGGCCCAGCCCCTCTCTCTTCCCCTCCCCCGCCCATTTGTGAGGACTGGAAAAAAGAGAGGAAAGTTGGAAACCCCACTAAGGACGCGCCGTGCTCCGAGCACAGCTAGACCACTAATTACTGTGAAGGCCGGCCTGCCTTTTGTCTTCCCTGGGCTGCGGCCACTTGGGGCTTTTCGGGAGGTCCCACTAAGTCCTGAATAGCAGATCCCCACCCGCCCCACCCCCCACCCTTCCCTTTCTCTGCGTCGCTGGCCCTCTCGCCTTTCTTCTCCTTCATCTTCATCTTCACCTTTTTCTTTTTTTGCTTTTCTGATAGCATTTTCCATCCAAGTAGTGTAAGTCCCTAAATGCAACTTGACTGCCCCCACGGCCGGCTGGAGAAGCATAAAAGCAGCCCATTGCACTGGCTACAGTAACGCCATTGTGGGGCCTAACAATGCACTAATTGGCGGTGACAATCGGGGACTCCAGGAGGGGGAGGGGGGGAGTCCTTTTCCAATCAGCAAGCTGAGGAAAGAAAAGGAGAGATGGGGTGGGGGAGGTGGGGAGGGGGAAGGAGGCCTCAGGCTCCTCAAGAGTGAGGGAAGACAAACACGCACACTGGCTTTGGAGTGCACACAATGCCTAGGTTCCAGGCCAGGCTTCCTGAAATTCATAACAAAATGAAGAAAAATAATTTTGGGGGTGGGTGAGAAAACCATGCTCGATTGGTGGTAGATTGCTTCAGCACTCCCCACCCCCACCTCGAGGCGGGGAGGAGGGAGTGGGGCACTGCTCATGGGAAAAGTGAGGCAACCAGTACCTCAGGCCCGGCAGCCCAGGAAGGGGAGGGAAAAATCTGGTTTGACCTGGGCTTTAAAATGACCACTTTCCTACAAGCCAGTGAAAAAAACGTAGGAGGTGGCTGTAGTGAGGCTTGGGCTGTGGACTGGCTAGTGGGAAGGTGGGTAGAAAATACACCCATGACAAAGAGGAAACCTTTTTTTGGAAAGGGAGGTTTGAAGGTTCATTCTCTGGTGCAAAAAAATGGTGCAGAAGGCCCTGAAATCTGAGTCATGATACTAATCAATCCTGGATCCTACAAACTGAAGATGAAACACACTGTCCCCCTCTCTGTGGAGAACAAATGGGCTCCAAGGAAGAATGTTGCATAACGTGTCACACAGGATCATAGATTTAGGGCTGGAAAGAGCATTAGAGACCACTTAGCCCAATACTCCAATTTTACAGATGACTAGACTGAGGTTAAATGACTTGCCAGGTTTTCTGCCATAGTAAGGGACAGAAGTGGGATTTGAATATGAGTCCTCTGACCTAGAGGCAATGTTGTGATGGAATTGAAGTTTTGTGTCTGACTCTTCATGAACCCATTTGGGGTTTTCTTGTCGGAGATACTAGAGTGGTTTGTTATTTCCTTCTCCAGCTCACTTTACAATAAGGAAACTGAGGCAGACAGGGTGAAGTAACCTGCCCAGGGTCACACAGCTAGTAATTGTCTGAGGTCAAATTTGAACTCTGATCCTCCTGCCTCCAATCCCAGAGCTTTATCCTGGCAGACAGGATATGATAGAAGCCAATGACAAAAGTTAATATGTGTTAATGATGCATAATTACAGAATAAAATGAATGGGCCAAATAAATTTGGTGAAACTGGACTCGACAATTTGATTTTAGCTTGTTGACATATCTTCCTTCCCTTCCCTTGCCTTGCCTTCTTGCCTAATTTTTACTTCTACATAGTTAAAATGCATCACTTGCTCTCTTGGGCTCTTCTGCCGAAGTACTCTGGTTTCTTGAGCTTTTCTGAAGAATGTTTACATTCCGTATGAAATGATAATATATTGAAAATAGTAATTTTTCGCTTTAAGATATTAAATTGTATGTGAGCCCTCAAGTACCAATTCCCTAGAGCAAGTTTTTGATATAAAAATTGGCTCCATCTTCTCTTTCCTCCTGTCTCCCCTCTCAGTTTTTCCTAGGGGAAATTCCATAATTTGAGACTCTTCTGGACTAGTATTTGTGGGTTCTACAGAGGAATTTCAAGTCCCAAAGAGTTCTGTGGCCAAGCTGGTTTGGAAATGGCTGGTTTCTGATATTCCTTCTATCTAAAACACCCTTTCTTTTCCTAGTCTTCCCTTCATAGAATCATAGAACTTTAGAGTTGATAATGACCAGTCCAGCTTCTTAGCTGATGAAAGAATATTCAAACCAAGGCCCCCTAATTCTCTGCTTGAAACGGTTCCAGTGGTGCAGGACTCAATACTCAATAGTCTCCTCCATTGTCTTAGAAAATTCTTCTTACAGAGCCAAAGTCTGTCTCCCTGTAACTTTGACCTGTCCTGGTCCTGCTTTCTGCCTTTTCTGCCTTCTGATACTCCTTTATATGTTTGAGGTCAGTGAGCACAAGTGCACTATGTTTTCTCTTTTCCAGAAGAAATAATACAAGTTCTTTCATCTGCTTCTCATATGTGAACCTTCTAGTTTTCCATAGTTTCTCCAAGATGAGGTGCAACTAGCATCTCATCAGCTTGAATTCCACCCCATACCTGTCATATGGTCTAATCCTCCTAGGCCTTAAAATGTTATCTCATGGAGAACAACTAGTACCCTATGCCCTCACTTATCTGGAGATCCAAATCCCTCTAAACCATACCTGCTCTACTCTTTTCTTTTCCAAGCTTATTCTCTTGGATAGGAAAGATAGATGAAAAATAGAACAATGTTCTCTTTGTATTTTGTTAACCTTATAGCTATCTGCTTGGAATGGACTCCCTGCCTACACACCCCCTATCTCAGTCTATTCAAGGCTCTCTCTTCCTTCAAGGTTCACTTCAGGTGCTATCCCTCCCTTAAGCCTTCCCTGACCCCTCAAAGGAGGTAGGGTTATTTCTAAGCCATGATGAAACTTTGGGGTAGGGTTTTCATGTACATGTGTGTGGCTAGAATTGACACTTTTTTCATCTATCGCAGTTCCACTTGTATCCCTTACAGTCATATCCACTGCCAGATCTCTTCATTTCTACCTCCTTGTTTCCCCATCCCCCATTCACCTTTTCTCCCTTTGTACAGACACTAACCTACTTTGGGCCTCCAATACTTCTCACCTGGATTATTGTAGTAGCCTCCAGGTCTCACATCTTTCTGTGTCTGTCCTCTACACAGCTGCAAGTCTGATCATGATACTTCCCTACTCATTAAATTCCAGTGACTCCTTCTTACTTTAAGGATCAAATATAAATTCCTTTATCATTGAAAAATCCTTCCCCATCTCACTTCAACCTTCCTTCTCAGTCTTATCCCACATTTCTATACTTCATGTACTATGGTCCAGCCAATCTGGCCTTCTGATTGTTTCTACTATGTGACTTTCCATCTCTTATTTCTGTGCCTTGGCCATAGTGTCTTCCTGCCTGGATGTATTCCTTTACATTTAGAATTCCTGATTTCTTTTAAGACTTTCTTGATTTCATCCACTTGCTAGTTCCTTCCCCCTCCCCAATTACTTTGTATCTTATTTTGTATGTACATACACACATGTATATTTTGTTTCTCCTTGAGAGAATGTAATCTTCTTGAGGACAGGGATTGTTTCACTTTTGTCTTTATATTCTCAATAGCCAGGACAGTACCTGTCATTGCTTTTTGATCAATTGATACATCACTTAGCCAGTTGTGACTATTTATTATTGACTCTCTACTAAGTGTGATATAATTAAATGGTCCCTGTTCTCAAGGAGGTTGCTGTTTAATTAGGGGATGAGATTCACACAAGTGAAGCAATTTGAGCTCTTGACAATGCAGTGTATGTATGAGTACATGGTTCAGAAGTGGGCAAGGTCCCTTCAAGCTGGGATATGTAGAGGATGTAGGAAGTTGGTAGGGTCAGGATAGGAGCAGAGGAGGACTGGGTAGAGATGTGCATTCCAGGTTGGGTAAAAACAAAAACAAAAACATAGGAAGAGGCAGGGAATCAGGAAGGAGCATTTGTGAGCGTGAGGACTGTGAATAAAATGACCTGACTAGAGCAGAGATACAGGCTGGAAAATAGATTTGTCATTTGTTGACTTATGTAAGATACAGAGCTTCTGATGTATAACTTTATTCTCTTTTACATCAATTCATTTTATAGATGAAGAGTAACTAAAAGTGACTTGCCTAAGTAATAATAATAAAGTCCCATAGTACAAATACAGACTTCAAAAAGCCTTGAAAATTAAATAAGTCGTACTACAACTATAGTGTTTCCATAGATGAAACTTGTTCAAGATCAGCCAGACAGAATATTGTTCTATTAAAAATTTAGGAACACTATTTTTAATATATGTCACTCTTCTGAATATTCAGTCTCCAAGTTACATGGAGTAACAAGCTTTCGAAACAGATTCATAACTGAAGAAATCAAAAGGAGGTGAGGATAGAATGGAGAACATATCTGGGTCACATGTTGCTGGGTATTTGGTAGGTGTTACATTTTTGCAATGTACAGGTACATCCTGCTTCCTTGTGTAATCTTTAATTGGTCAAGAAGCCCAGGCCTGATTGTTATCATTACTATTATATCATTTATTACTTTCACACTAATTTTACCTTTATAATAACCCTGCCACATATAATGATGTCATTATATCAGGATATTCTAGTATTATTGAATACAATTGTGTAAAAGTAACAAAATATGCAATAGTTCAATAGAACTTATACATGCAACAGAATAAAAGTAACAAGACGAGGACAGTAATAGAGCAGGAATAACGTCTTTTGTTTCCTTTGTATTTTTTCCTCTTTCCATATAGTGGACTGCTCATAGAAGTTAACTTTCTGCCTACCTCACTGGTTGCCCAGACTGGGCTGAGACAAGGCATTTATATGCCCTGTAGACATGGCAGCAGGTGGGCAGTGGCTTGCTACCTCAGCTGTGCCTTACTTGGAAGCAGTGGGTAAGCTATTTGGAGCAGTTGACCCAATTGAGAATTCCAATTTACTCCCTACATCAACAATTTGTACTTCTTTCTTTAAAAAAGGGCTCAAATCCCATTTGGTGCAAAACACATCTGGCTTGGGTATGCATATGGTGATTTTAATGGGTCTTTAAGAAAATGCCAGTTTATTTTCATAACAGTGAACACTACCTCATGGCAGTGTTGAAATCTGAGATTATCACTGTGTGTCACTACAATAAGGCTTGGATTCGAAGGCTATTTGTGTGTCCTCGGGTGAGGAATTAATATGCACTTTGTATAGTCTTGTAATACGGGAGGCAATTTTCTATAATACCGTATGAGATGTTCTTTTACAAACCAGAGATAATTTAGCTCGATGTTCACTTGGAAAAATCACAATGCTAATAGCAGCTCTCAGAACAGACAGAACTGAGGGAACAGGGTAGTCATGGAAAATGATTCCTCCCTGTCTGTGATCATGACAAAGGCTAGAGGAATTTCCCCAAAGTGATTGACTGATTGGATGGCAGGATCTGAAATATCGTACTGGAATCAAAATGGAGGATAATATGTAGAACCATTCCTCATTCCATTCTCCTTCTAGGTTTTGCACTCTAGATGTCTGTCTAAGTTGCCTACCCCTATCCACATATGATATAGTGGAAAAGGGGCTAGATAGGGAGTCGGAAGACCCGACTTCCAATTTTAGTTGGCCATTTTCTTCTCTCAGTTGGTCTTTCTTCTTCTGTAAAATGAATAAAGGAAAAAAGAGAATAAAAGTCCTTTAAGGTGCCTCCAAGCTCTAAATCTGTGATCTTATGACATAGAAATCTGCAACCTTTTATATCATGGAGGGTGGAGATGGCATAGAACAGTAGAGGAAAGACAGGGTTTGGCATCAGAGGACCTGGGCTCAAATCCTGGTTGTATGACCTTAGTTAGGTAACCTCACTTTGCTTGACCTCAATTTCTACATCTGTGAAATGGGGGTGAGGGGTAGACTATATCAATGGTGTCAGACTTAATAAGTAATGGATCCCTGCTGGGGCATATTGACTTAGAAAAGGACAAATTAACATTATATTGCACTTGTACTTATTTTGTTAAACATTTCCCAATTACATTTTAATCTGGTTCCCCTTGGCCTGGGGTAGACTCCTAAGGTCTCGTTCAGCTCCAAATCTACAATCTAAGAATATGAACGGGAGGAATGATGGATTTTTCTCATCCTGCAGAGTTCACCCCTCAGACTTTTGGCACAGTCACGTCAAATGGGGACATCAAGTCTCTCCTCTCCATACGAATCTGAGTGTGAAGAAGATGAATAGATGAGAAACCCAGATTCTGCTGAGTGTTTTGCTTCTGTATTGTTTCATTTTTAGTTTTGTTAAAAAAAAAATCCGACAGGACAAATCAATAAGGGAGTTTGGGGGATTACTTAAACAGGGCCTTCGGGGCAGGGAGGCTGGGGGTAGGTGACAGTAGTGTTTCCTTCACCCCCATGCCCAAGTGTTCGGCTCCTGGGGAGGGAGAGGATATCATACTCCAGGGACAGGCCATCTACTGTCTACTGAGTCTGCTCAATGTAGGAAGAAATGTCTATCTCATCAGGCAGTTCACTGATGTTGACCTCGAAGCGATCCTGAGGATCATTGAGGATTTTGGCATCATTTTCATCTGATACAAATGTGATGGCTAAACCCTTTGTACCAAACCGGCCTGCCCTAGCCACCCTGTGTAAGTAGGTGTCTGAGTCCTCTGGCATGTCATAATTGAAGGCAATGTTTACTCATTCAATATCCATGCCCCGGCCAAATAGGTTAGTGGCCACAAGGATACAACGCTGGAAATCCTTGAACTGCTCATACCGGGACAACCTCTCCTCTTGGGGCATCCCACGATGGATGGCAATGTGGCTGGGGAGTTCTGTTCCACTAGGAGTTGGGCCAGGGCAATGCAGGGCTGCAGAGATTTCGCAAAGATCACCACCTGGTTGAACTCTAGATCATCCAGGAGGTCGAAGAGTTTTCGGTTCTTCTCATTGTCCTTCAGCTTCACGTAGTACTGCTGCAGCCCATGCAGCGTCAGCTTCGTCTCATCATCCACAAAGATCTCCATTGGGTCTTGCATGAACTTGCGGCAGACAGGGCGGGTGGCACTGAACATCATGACCTGCTTCTCATGGGGGGTCATGCGGAAAATTTCCTGGACATCCTGACGCATGTAGAGCTGTTCGAGCATTTTGTCACACTCATCCAAGATAAAATGTTTAATGTGTTTGAGATTGAGGATTTTATTTCGAGCCAGAGCTAAGATATGGCCTGGGGTCCCCACAACAATGTGTGGACAGTTCTTCTTCAGCAGCTCCTCATCCTTTTTTATTGATAAACCGCCAAAAAAAACCACCGCCACCTTGACAGTAGGCATGTATTTAGAGAAACACTCATACTCCTTGCAAATCTGAAAGGCCAGCTCCCGAGTGTGACACATCACCAGCACAGAAACCTGACCAGTGATTGGTTCCAGTTGCTGCAGTGTGGCCAGCACAAACACAGCTGTTTTTTCCCATGCCTGACTTGGCCTGGCACAAGACATCCATTCCCAAGATGGCCTGAGGAATACACTCATGCTGGACTTCAGATGGATGCTCAAAGCCACAATCTACAATGGCCCAGAGCAGCTCTGGTTTAAGTAGAAAGTCACGGAATCCAGAGCTGTGGATGGAGACATAGGAACCTTTCACATCTTTCTTTGCAGGGGCCTCAGCTCCATCCCCCCCCAGCTGCTGTCTCCACGTCATCATCTTCATAATCCAGAAGTTCATTGTCCACATCATTTTCTGCCGTGATTGGGTCGGGGAGGGGGATACTTAGACAGGCTCTGGGAAAACTCAGTGTAGGGAAGCTGGGGTGGTACAGACTCAGGGAGCAGCAGGGAAGATGCCACTGGATTCAGAGTTGAAAGCTGAGCAGAGAAGAAACGCGTCTGGTGGCGGCAGCGGCGGCAACCAAGGAAAGCGGCCTCCACTTCCGGTCCCCGTGTTCCCTCTCCCCTTTCCACCCC
>WOXC01005483.1:0-33742 GCA_011680675.1 Gymnobelideus leadbeateri
TTTTCACTTGCAAATGGACAGTACCCAAGGCACTAAGGGACAAAGGTTGGATCTGAACCCATATCTCCTGATTCCAGGCCTCTTTCTGCTTCTTTTATCCTGGCATAACAATGCAGAAAAACGAAGGAGTTGGCTATACAGGCAGTGCCGATGAGAATCTAGTGTATCTTAGGTCATGAGGTCATGGCTCTGGAGCTGGAAGACAACACAGAAGCCCTTGAGTTCAGCCACCTTATTTTTTGGCTGAGAGAGTTGAGCCCCACAGAGGTTGGGTGAGAGTTGCCCAAGATCACAAAGTTAAATGGCAGTCAAGATTTGAACTCATATCCCAGGAGGTAGGTAGCATGTACAACATAAAGAGTGCCATCTCTGGAGTTAGAAGACCTTGGTTTGAATCTTGTCTCTGATCCTTACTCTCTATGAGATCTTGGTCAAGTCATTTGCTTCATCAGTAAAGGGAGGGGGTTAGAGTTGATGGTCTCTGAGGTCCCTTCTAACTCATAAATTTATGATCCTTATGATCATCTGTAAAAGAGTACAAAGGAAAGACTGATGACTAGAGTTAGGGAACCTGTATTTAAATAGGATGACCTTGGACAAGTCACTTACCTTCCCGGGACTTCAGTTTCCTCATCCATAAAATGAAGTAGTTGGATTTGATGGCCTCTTAGGACCCTTTGATCTCTGGATCTGGGACTTTGAGTTCATTGCTCCAAATTCAGGACCTTTTTCCATTGTTTCACATGAATGGCAAATTCCATGGGGCTAGGGACTGCCTAAACTGAGCTTCCATATAGCATTATGCAAACAGTAGGTACTTAATATCTACTGAATTGAAGTTGAATGAATTATTTGTCAAAAAAGTACTATCAGGCAGACTAAGTAGGAAGAAGGAAGGAAATGGAAATGTTAAGGGAGTCAGCAGCAGTACAACCCAAAACCAATCTTGAGCTGGGTATGTTCAAGAAAGTCAAGATGGCAGCCAAAGCCCACCAGGACAGATGGACAGAGGAAGCAAGAACTGAGGAGCCCTGGGCCAAACACAGCAAAGTCCAATGGAAAGTCAGAAATTATTTGGCCTTGCTGAACTCTCTCAGGTCCCTTCAACAATCCTCACTATGAAGATCCTCACGTATGAAGTGAGAAGTACCAGCTTCTTTGTATAGAATGTTAGGGGCATGACCACCTGTTATTTTGAAGGCATCACCTCTGGTAAACTCCAGTCTAGGGACCCATCCACTTCATGCCACACTCCCAATTCCGACTGTCCTCGAGACACCTTCGCTTCATGTCTCACTTTAAGTTAAACTCAGATTATTCACACTTCTCCCCCCTCCCCAACTCCATTACCTCCAACCTTTTCTTTATCCTCACTTTCCTTTTCTGTTTCTTCTCTTTAAGCTGAAAATCACAGAATATTCTTTCATCCAGAATCTCAGTATGCCCTAGTTAGAAGGGACCTTAGCAACCTTCTAATCCATTCCTCTCACTTTACAGACGAGGATACTGAGACCCTGGGAGATGGAATGACTTGCTAAGCATCATGGGGGTAGGACAAGGCAGGTATGAATATGAGACCTGATCATTGTACTCATGAGGGGCCTGATGCAGAGAGTTTACATGACTTGCAGAGTCACACAGAGTCATTGTGGGGATTGGCCTTCAAACCCAGGTCTTCTTGACTTCTCATCCAGGGTCCTATCCATTCTGTCATGAATGTTTCATGTAGAGATTCAGTACACTTTTTGCCATAGAATTTTTATTAAGTACCATCACTAAGTTCCATTTGTTTTTGTTTTGTTTTGTTTTTGACTGGAAGTAATTAACCAAAGCAAAGAACCAGGAAAGAAAGTCCAATGGGAAAGGCCATGAATGTAGGCCAGTTATAAGATATTAGGGAAGAAAGGAGGTGGTGGGGCTGAGGAGCTGGAAGGCAGAGTCTGGGAGCAGTGGTCTTAAAACTCCTTCTGCTATTGAGAAAACAACAACAGCCAATTTGGGGTCAGAGCATTTGGGTTCAAATACTGCATCTATCTCCTATTGACATAACTGAGAGTAAGTCAGTTTCTCTCTCTGAGTGTCATTTTCCTCATCTGTCAAATGACAGGACTGGAGAAGCCAGCCAGCCTTTAGGGTCCCTTTCGTTTCTAATTTCCATGATCCAATGCTGGGCCATTACTGGCCATATCCCCATGCTTTCTCTTGATGAATTAAAGCTGGGCTGTCGGTCATTCCATAAATCCCTTTCTTGATGCAGAATTTTATTAATCTTTTTATTCACCATAGTGACTTGCTTGGTGCCGAGCTCCTACTAGGCATACAAAAATAGTGATTGGTTGGTGTTTATGAGACTGTGTAGCCTGGTGTAGTCAAAATGAAGGATAAGATTTGAAACTGAGCACTGCTTTTAAAGAAGCTAGCCGGACTTAACATTGTAGGAAATACTTCCTTGAAGTCATTGGGGTAGGAGCTCTGCAGCTAATTAATAATGGGCACTCTTAGTGACTCTCTTCATCATAAACACTTTGATTATTAAAAATACCAGAAGATTATGTATGAAAATGTTAACTTCTATTATATACAGTTTGATTGTATTTAAAAATGTATGTTTATTTAACATAGACTTACAGATCTGAACTGGAAGAGATATTAGAAGCCATTGAATCTAATCCCTCAGTCAGTCAACAACATTTTTATTAAGCACTTACTATGTGCCAAGGGCTGTGCTAAATGCTGGGGATAAAAAGGAAGACACAAACAGTCCCTCACCTGGAAGAGTATACAGTCTACAGGCAGACACAACATGCAAACCAAATCTATAGCCATAAGATGTATTCAGGATAAATCAGAATTGATCTCGGGGGAAGCCATTAGTGGTCGTAGTGGGGGGAGGTCTCTGGAAGAAGGTGGGATTTGAGCTGAGTCTTGAAGGAAGCCAGGAGACAGAGATGAGGAAAGAGAGCTCTCCAGGCATAGGGACAGCAAGAGAAAAGGCAGAGTTGATGAAGAGTATTTTTTTGAGGATTAACGAGGAGGCCAGTGTCATTGGAGCACAGAGTACATGGAAGGGAGTAAGAAAACTGGAAAATTAGGGAGAGGCTAGGTTCTGAAGGCCCTTAAGAGACAAACAGAGGAGTTTATATTTGATCCTAGAGGTAATGGGGGTCACTGTTGCTGCTTGAGTATGGTGTGATGCTTTAGGAAAATCACTTTGACTGAAGGATGGAAAGTAGTGGGGAGTGATTTGAGGCAGGAAGTCCAACCATGTGGCTCTTCCATCAGTCCAGGAGTGAGGTGGTGAGAATCTCCACCAGGATGGCAGCTGTATAAGGAGAAATCCTGTGAAGTTAGAAATGACAAGGCTTGACAACCTATAGATACATGGGGCAGGTGAAGAGCTGGGGTTGACACTGACGTTTAGAACCTGGGTCACTGGGAGAAAAGTAGCATGCCCACTAGAGAGAGGGATGTTCAGAAAAGGGGAGTTTTTTTGGGAAAGATGATTTTCTATTTTGGACATGTGGAATTTGATATGAGGAAGCTGAGTATTGCAGATGGGTGAAATGTTTTCCTCAAGGATATATAGGTACTATATGGCAAAGGAGGGATTTGAATCCAAGATCTGGTAGAAACAAGAAAAATGAACTCTCCCCCTCTTTCCCCAGTCTTAAGACCCTTAGAGCCATAGGCTGGAACATTCTGACCTAGAGTCAGAGAAGCATGCTTAGTATCTAAGAGATTGTTTGCAACAACCCTTGATGTTTAGCCTTTATTAATGACCATTGGATAACTCCTTCCACCCTGCAGATGGTGGGCATGGAGAAGTCTAGTTTTCCACAGATGGCTTACTCCTTTGGGGAAAAGCTTCTCTCTCAGAGATTACTGACCAAGGACAAAGGAACTTGAAATGAATGGCTGGCCAAGGAGGTCTTCATGCCACAGAAGTGACAACATCGCCCCAGCTGGGTCCTCTTCTGAACGTTTTGTCCGATTTTCTTCTGGGTACTTATAAAATATTTGTTGATTCTCTTTTCTTTCTTGCCTCTCTCTCACTACCAACTCAGTCTTTCCTCCCACCTCCCAAATAGAAGCCCATTCTTATAAACAATCATAGTCATGAAAGCTTTTCAACACACTGGTCGTCTATGTCTGAAAATGTATTTCTCATTCTTCACCTCTAATCCATGTCTCCTCTGCCAAGAGGCAGATGGGAAATGTTATTTTTCATTGGCCTTCTGAAGGCATGATTGGTCACTGAATTATCAGAGCTCCAGACTCAGAGACTTTCTCATGTTAGTAATTCTTTTCTTCTATAAAAAGGAATGTCGGAATCTTACAGAAGCCTTCCTTCGGGGACCAAAGTAGTTGATTGGTTTTAATCTCATGTGACAAGTGGTTAAAATCTTTATTGCAAAAGGTTTTTTTTTTATTAAGTTTAGATTTATTGTGCTATTTTATTAAGTAAACATTACTGAGTCAGTTGAGAATTGAGTTTTCTGGGTTGGTGTAGAAGGTTGTTTATGTTGATAAATGGACCTAAAGGAAACTGAAGAGGTTGTTAAATATCACAGATTTTCATTAGCTTCATTTTGGTTAAAAGATTAAAGAGTCCGTAATAGCCCCATTACTGCTTGGGGGCTGAATTGCTTTTTGGCAATAGTACTTTTTATCACACACATTGTATTGGATCCAATCACTAGGTGTTTTATTTTGATTATCTGAAGAAGTTCACCATATTGATAAGAAAGATTTGAAATTGTGCTGATGGATCACATTTTGAGATGTATTCTGAATGGGACAAAATGGTAACTGAAGGTAACCAGTGAAGTCCAACGTTCAGACAGCTATCACAGAGGCTTTTCATTCCTGGTCTGGGAAAGGTTTCTCTTTCTTTAAGGGAAAACCAGTACAGATCCAGAATGCCTACACATTCTGAGTGTCTGAAAGGTGACGAAGGGCAAGTGACAAAGACTGAGAGGTTAAGGAAATGGAATGCAAAGCACCCCTTTCCTCTCTTTATATAGTAAGCAAACTTGGGTCATGCAGAGCACCCTAAGTATCTCTCATGTAACTTCTAATGACGGTGCCCAAATACCATCTTATGTATAACAGTTGCTCCCTGCTGATAGCAAGCACCCTATAATATGGATGGAGATCAGCTTTCCCTTAATGGGAGCATTTAAAGAGCCTGAAGTGATGAGGAAAGGAGTAGCTGCTCCTTGGAGAAAGTTCCAAGTTATCAGACTTCCATAACCTGATATGTGGATGGAGAGATTGCTTAGAAAGGCAATTGGAGATAGTTAGTAGTTGTGATACGGGACTGGAGTTGAGTAGAGATTGCAGGTGGAGATATGGTGGAGTCATCTGCATAAAAGTGAGAGCTGAGCTCATGACCAAAAGGAAGAAGAGGACTCCAGAGAGTTTTGGGGTAGCCATGCTTGGAGGGTGAGGCCAAGACTATGGCACAGTGAAGAAGACCAAGAGAAGTCAAACAGATAGAAAGAGGCCCCGGAGAAGCAGCAGCCTGGAAACCCAGGGGGAGAGGACATCTAGGCCTGGAGCTCTTAACTTGGGTTCTGCAGATTCCCCATGGAGTTTGTGGGTGAATTTTGGAGAGTCCATGTGTGTGGGTGGGGAAAAAAATCCATTTCTGTTTAATACAATTGGTCTCTTCTGTAATCTTGGACATTTTGTTTTATGTATTTAAAAACATTATTTTGAAAATGAATTCATAAGACTCAACAAACTGTCAAAGGAAGGGCTATCACTCACACGCACATGGACACACACACAAAAACATATACACACACAAACACACACATACATATGTGCATGCGCACACACAGGTATGAATCTGTGATCTAGGAAGAGGAGGTGGTCAACAGCACCAAATTCTACAAAAGACTCAAGAAGGATAAGCCCTATAAAAATGTTGTTCTCTTTTGGCAATGAAGAGATTGCTAGTATCCTTGGAGAGAACATTTTCAGTTGAGTGATTAGGTTTGGAAGACAAAAGGCTATGAAGAGAGGGGGAGGTGAAAAGTAGAGGCAATGAGTGCAGACAGCTTCTCCCAAGAGTTTGGCTGTGAAAGAGAGGAATACAGGACAGAGGAAACTAGCAGTTGGGGAAAATATTGTGGATTTGAAATCATATGGTGTGTTATGAGTTAGGAGGATAAATCGACCAATTCAAAGTTCCTCATCCTGGTCTGAATGTAGGCCACTTAAAGTAATATCTCTTTGAAAGAGGTTGTGGTGTATTCATGAATATGCACACATATGTTTCTGTGCTCACAGCACACACATGTAGATAGGCACTTGGGTGTGTGTGTTGATGGTACCAAGTGTATTGTGCGTATACAAATGTATGCACATGTATTATTATATGTACACACATATGTTACATAAAATATAATATACACTATATTACTTGTATGCATGTGCAGTATACATGTATAATATTTACACAATGCATAATGTATATACATGTATGATACACACACAATGTACAGTACACATGTGATACCACACGTATGTCACACATCCACACAATATAATACACACATGCACACAAATAAACTCAAAATAATTTCACAAATATACTAAATTACAATTTTCCTCACGAAAGTTGGATGTATGGACTATTTGTATAGTATAAAGCAACCCTGGTCAGGGCCATAGGACCTGCAATGTTGGCTATTCTGGCCAACAGGTGGTGTTGGCACCATACATAGACCTGGATTTTGATAGTGAAAAAAAAAAAGACTGCATAGTCCACACTGGACTTCTTCTGATACTAGACTGAATGACCTGGGTTATCTCTATATCTTCCAGTATGGACGCTCTATGATTTGTTGAGGTCATTGGTAAGACAGGCAAAACTGAATCCATCAATGGATCAATGATCAGGGACTTTTAAAGTTCTCTGTGCCAGGCACTGATGCTACAAAGATAGAAAAAAGAAAATAAACATTTTCTGTCCTCACTGAGCTCATGTTCTCTTGGGGGAGAGAGAGTAAAAATCATGGCATGTAGTAGAGGCAGGCTCAAGGAGCATGGGTCAGAGTGCAAGATATTGAAAGAGAAGTTGTGAGTCATGGTGAAGTCGATGGTAGAACCACCTTTTTGACTAAGTGAAATAGATCAGAGATGGTGGTCCTAGGAGTTGAGAAAATTGTACTCTGAGGGTCATCAAGGTGAATACAGAAGAAATACTTATGGAAAAAAGACTAGGAAGAGAGGAGACTGTGAGGTTTTGGGGAAAACTGAAGGTAGAAGAGTGTGCTAGAGGTGGGCAGATGGTACTAATAAGGGCCTGAGAAGGGTAAAATAATCAGCTGGTGAAAACTTCAAAAAAGGAACATTTGCTGAATGATCCTGGAAAAGCAAAGGTCTAGAAGTGGCCATGTAGAGTTGGAAGTGTGTGGATGCCTCCTCCTTACTCTGGGGGCATGAGAAAAGTTGGTCATGAAAAAAAGTGGAGTTAGTTTTGGAGAGTTTAAGAAGATATGGCTTCCTCTGGGAAAATCCGTGTTTTATTGATAGAAGATAGGGGTGTTAGAGGGAGAGCTCAAAGATGAAAGAGAGTTTGCAATAAAACAGATGTTTCAGGGTGCAGTTGAAGGGATGGGCAGAGGATAATGGGAGGAGTCACTGTTACCTTTGTGAAAATGACCTCTTCTCTGGTCTTTGTATGATGCCAAGATATCACATTCTGTTTGACTGCACACGGGCAGATCTTCCAGATAATGCCCTGTTTCTATGGAATTAGTTATTCCTCTAGAGTTTTTCATCTAATACCCTGTTTGTGAAAAACCAGTTAATGAACCCAGATAAAGCATACCTGGATATATTGACCATATTGGTTCCTGACTGCCCAGACTCTTTTATCCAATATGGCACTTAATATTTCACCATCTCATATTTTTCTCCACTTATTTTTTCATTAGTATTATATCTCTAAAGTATACTGTGAGTCCCTGAATGTGAGAGGGTCACTAATTTTCTCTCCTGTGTCCTCCACAGTGTCAATCCCATCTTCTTCTCACTGAAAGCAAACAACACTGTACACCTATCCACGTTGATATCGATCTATTGACAACAGAGTTTGAGTGTCAGAAGGGATCTCAGCTTCTATCTAGTCTAATCTATCCATGAAAGGAATCCACCTCATATCATACTCAAGAAGAGTTGATATGGCCTCTCTTTAAAGACCTCCAATGAGAAACAAACCACCACCTCCTGAGTCAATGCATTCTGGGCACAATTCTCGTTCTTAGGAAGTTTTTCCTGACCTGAGGTGGGGCTCAGATTTACCTCGTTTCAACTTCCACTCATTGTCCTCTTTGGGCTCATAGATAGAGAGATAATAGTCAAATCATATCAACAATCATTTATTAAATGCCTACTATTTTATGCTAGATACTGGGCTATTAATAAATGCTTGCTGACTTGACTTGCCAGGCAAAGAAAGGTGAAAGACATCCCCTACTCTCAAGGAATAGCTTAGGCTGAATAGCACAATGGAGAAAGAACCAAATCCAGAGTTAGGAAGACCTGAGTTCAAATTTGACCACAGACACTTACTTGCTGTGTGACCCTGGGTAAGTCACTTAACCCTGTTTGCCTCAGTTTCTTTATCTGTAAAGTGAGCTAGAAAATGAAATGTCAAATCCCTTCAGTATCTTTGTCAATAAAACCCCAAATGGGGTCATGAAGAGTCAGAGACAATTGAAATGACTGAACAACAAAAACTCTCAAGGAGCTCACAGTCTAACTTGGAAACAACTATATACAAAGATGATATAGACCAGAGAAACTGAAGATACCTTCTCCAGCAGTAGATAGTGCTCTGGACTCCTCAGGAAGGCCCGAGTTCAATTTCTGTCTCTGACAAAATGATTTAAGATGTGGTCTATATAAAATATGAAACAAAATGTGCTAATCTAGTCTCATAAATAATCACATGCAGGAGAAATGAATCTTTCTGTTGAGATCAGCTAGCATCTTGGTTGACCAAACATTTTATCATCCAACAAAACAAAACAAAATTTTATCTCTGATACTTATTGGCTATGGTCCCTGGGCAAATCATGTGACCTCTCCCAACCTCAGTTATTTTCCCCCCTTCTCTCCTACCTACCTTCCAAGGTTATTGTAAGGATCAGATGAGACAGCTCTTGGCAAACCTTAAAGCATTATACAAATTTGAACGAGTATCAGTCAAATGTCTAGGTTGACACATACCATAGACATCTATGCTATGAATGTCCATGTATGTATGACACACACAGACACTACATGAAGGGTGCAATAATTGCTCACATATCTGTTATGGACATCCTTTCAGATGGTGCTTCTCTTTGGTACCAGTCCATTAGCCTGAATAATTATATAAAAGAGCCCATTTTCCAGCTATATTGCTGAACTTTGCCAGATATGTAAATATTACTTTTTTCAGTGATGAGAAATATTAGTAAAAGTTTTCTCTTTAAAAAACATTTATTTTTAGTTTTTAACATCCATTTCCATAAGCTTTTGAGTTTTAAATACTCTTCACTTCCCTCCCTTCCCCTCTCCTCAAGACTGAAACAGGCTCTACAAATACATTCATATTCAATATATCTTTACATTAGTTGTGTTGTAAAGAATCAGAACCAAAGGGAGGAACCACAAGAAAGAAGAAACAAAACAAAACAACAACAAAGAGAGAAAATAGCCTGCTTGGATCTGTGTTCAACCTCTATAGTTCTTTCTCTGAATGGGAACAGCATTTTCCATCACAAATCTAAAAGGATTTGAGTGATACCTAATTTGGTATCCTTTGAGGATACCTAAATGATGCTTGCTTCTGTTGAAGAAGTATTTGCTTAAGTGCTTGGGAGTTTTTAATCAAACACTTGCCTTGTGTCTTTCCTCCTATAATCTGGGGAACAGGGTTCCAGAGCCCGTTTCCTTATTTTCTCTCTCCCTGCTACAAGCCCCCAGTGTTTTGCTTCTCAGTCCCTTCTTCCTGCTGTCTATCTTTTCCAAGGCTGTGATGGGGGTGGGACAGCACAGAGGGCACCAATAAGGTTTCTAAGGATGGTATCTGTAGGAGAGAGGGATGGCTGTTGAGAGCTTTGGGGGAGGGAATCCTGGAACAGCAAGAAGTCATGGGATATGACTTAGGAAGTACAGGGAAACCAGAAATAACAGAGAGCCTAAAGGACTTTAACGCCCTCAGTTTTACCATATGTAGAATGGACATAATGTATGTGCTGTGTGTCTCAAAGGCTATTTGTGACCAGAATTCCTTGGAAACTATAAAGTGGGATATAAAGGACAATCCTGGTGGGTAGTTTTTATATAGTGCTGGAAGGGTTAAAAAGCCCTTTGCTTCAATTCTGCGACTATATCCTGCTTTCCAGTATGTGATATATGGGATCATACACCTAGGCATGGCTAAGCCCTCAGAGGCCATCAAGTCCAACACCCTAATTTTATAAATGAAGACACTGATGCTTGCAGAAATTGAGTGACTTGCCTGTGGTCACCAAGGCAGCAAGTGTCAGAGTAGTTGGAGAATTCAAAGCCTCGTCCTTAGAAAGCAGTCTACTGCTCTTACCATTTGTGAGCCAGGAATCCCTGCTTGGTTAAAGGTTCAGTGTATTGATTCTCTAGAAAGGAGAATTTTAGCTCAATAGATGTTCAAACTCTTTACTACATTGTAGGTTCTTGATACGGGCTCATTTTTGTAATTTGTTCACTCTGGCTCTCACTGGTTGGCCAATAATAGGTCCTAGCCCAAGCCTCAGTTGGTCACTGTTTGGGTTTTGATGGCTCAGAGTGAGCATAAATAGCAGTTGTTTCTGCTGAGGCCAAAAACCCTGGGGGGTCTTCCCCTCCCAGAGTGATTCTTCTATGAAGGCAAACTAGACCATCTTTTTTTTTTTTAATATCTTTATTTAGCATTTTATTTTTCTGCAATTACATGCAAAAGCAATTTTTAACATTCACTTTTAGAACTTTGAGTTCTAAATTCTCTCCCTTCCTCCTTCTCTTGTTGAGAAGACAAGCAATTCAATATAGGGTATACATATGTAGTCTTGTAAAACATTTCCATAATAATAATTAATCAAAATAGTAACTCATTCCAAACTTCACAGAACAAATCCCTCAATGGATTCAGTCAAAAGGCTGTACCAGAGGACCTAGAAGGCCACATATGGCCTCGAGGTTGCAGATTTCCCACCCCTGGACTAGGCCATCTTTTTCTTCAATCCTTACTTAGCCTTTAATCATTGAATAGGTGTTGCCTCAGACTAACTGAGACCTGGGAAAGATCTTAACTCAAAAAGGCCAAGGCCTCCCACTGCACCCAGGCCATCACCAGTGGTCCTGACTTGTGTCTTGCCACTGGACTCAGATGACCCTGAAGGACAGAGTGAAGCTGATGACTTTGCACAGTTCTGCTTCACTTAAATCCAGTTCACTTGCAAGTCAAGACCTCACCCTCCTGCTGTATTGGTCCTCTTTGATAACGAAGGATGAGCAACAACAATTTTTGTAATTTGTTAAAAAAAAAAAAGATGATCTAGTCTGAAATCATTATTTTATGGATTAAGGAATTGAGACCCAGACAAGGAATGTGATTTGTCTGAGGTCATTTGGCTAATTTTTCTGATCAAAAGATATTTTTTTGGGGGGTCAACCCTTGTGATTTCATTCGTGTGGGAACTCCTGGTAAGGAAACTCAAAATCTCTCTTTCCCAGGGAAGACTAGAACCTTCTGTGCAACGGATCACCTAAGAGAGTTGTCAGAAGTAATGCCTGAACACAGCCCTTCTGGATTGCCTCAGGCTAGGCTATCAGTCCCTTCTCCTCAGGAGCTGGGATTTTTTTTTTATAAAGGGCACTGGCAGAAGCTGTTTTCAAACAGGAAAAGGTAACTCTTTTCATCTTCACAGACTCCTGAAAATTGATTCCCCCAAATTGAGACAAGGTTTTCTCCCCTTTGACAGATTGAGATATTTCTTGATTTGGCACTTTTCCAAACATGAGCCACTATTGTTTCAGATACATTAAGACATAGACATATATGAGAAGTCAGAGCCCATGTTGTTCAAAGGCCCTAGATCCCAAGATGCAGATCATAGGACCACAGAGGCAGAGCTTGAAGGGACCCTTTTTGGGGATATCAAATTCAATCTCCTTATTTTACAGATTGGAAAACCAAAACCCATGTTGGGGGAGGGACTTGCTCAAGGTCTCACAGGGAAGAAATAAAAGGGACAATTGTTGAAGCTAGTGTTCTTTACGTTATTCTTCACTGCTTCTTTAATAAGTTTGGCAAAAATTACAGCTGGGTTCTGGAAGTCAAGAGACAGCTGGGCCCCTTGCTCACTGTGACCTTGGACAAATCTCTAACTTCCCCAAGTCTCAGTTCCCTTGGGTTTAATATGAGGTCATTGAACTAGTTCAGGGGTGGGGAACCTGTGGCCTCGAGGCCATGTTGCCAATTATCATTCCATCTATTAGCCTTCTGAGTAGGAAGAGTATTGACCTTGTATTTTCAAATCTTAACTCTACATCTAAGACACTG
This sequence comes from Gymnobelideus leadbeateri, assembly GCA_011680675.1. Classification (NCBI taxonomy): domain Eukaryota; kingdom Metazoa; phylum Chordata; class Mammalia; order Diprotodontia; family Petauridae; genus Gymnobelideus; species Gymnobelideus leadbeateri. Next base: position 12,584 of record WOXC01005483.1, read on the forward strand.
TGTGATCTTGGGGCCAGCCACTCCATCTTTCTGGAGTCTCAGTTTCCTGATCTGGGAAATAGAGCATTGGAACGAAATGAGCCTTGACTTCTGCACGGCCTTTTAGCCATAGGTCCATGATCCTTGTTAAAAACTCATTTAACCTTTGTGAGCCTCAGTTTCCTCGTCCATATAAAAAGAGGGAATTGGACAAGATGACCTCCAAAGTCCTTTCTAGTTTTGGCTCTATGATCCTCAACCATTCTGTCTCTATAGGCCTCAGTTTTCCCATCTGCAAAATGAGGGTGGTGGACTCAATGGCCCATGAGATTTCTTCCAGCTTTCACTCTGTGATCTTTTGAGTTAACCTTGGTCTCAGTTTTCTCAACCATTAAATGAGGGGGTGTAATGGAAATGCAGATTTGAAGATCTTCCCTGCCCCTAGGCCCTTTGATTGGCTTTAAGAGACTCTGAAAACCTTCCTTGATTTGAAAATGTACTCTGCCTCCTAATAGGCTGAATGTGGTCACATGGAGCCTGTGGTAGGAGGCTTGGTTTTCAGGAATGACCACACCTTGATGTTGTGTGATTGGACAGTGGGTCAAGAGGGTGGTTACATTCTCTGAGCCAGGAGAAGACTATATAAACCCTGATGAAAGGCTTTGCTTTGGGGCTCACTTTGAGAAGTGTTGTGTGATTTGACCAGATGAGACTCTGGGAAGCCGTTGTTGAGAGCCCCCGGCTTTGAAAACCCAGATGTTGATGCTTCCCTCTCTGGTAACTGTGATTTGGTATTGATATAATGGTTGGACAGTTTGGAAGCCTGTCTGTTTGATCTGTCTGTATACTCTGAAGTTTGGGGTGCTGACCTTTTCCCTCTGAACTAGGTAATATATGTTTGATTAAAGTAAGCTTGTTAACCAATTTTGAGTTGCTTTCCTTTTGAAAAGCAGATCTAAGAACCTATGTTGGCAGCCACCCTGGGGATGTTGGGGTGCTTGCTGCTACAGGCGGTTAGACTTTATGGCTCTGAGGTGCCTCCTGGGCCTAGCCCTAGGTTCTGATTTTATGCCTTTTCTTTCTCCCTGTCTTCTTTGTCTTGTTTGCCACCCCCAGATGGATATTCTTCCTCATGGTGCTTTCCTATTCTAAAATCTTCCATATCTCCTTATTTCCTTCCATGTTCAGTCTTACCTCTTCTGCTTGTCCTTGGAAGCTTTCAGTGACCCGGTTATTGTCCTCCTTGTCCAGCTTCATGTCTCTCTGCTTTCCAAAGCATACCCTCAGCACTAATTTGGTCCACCTGATCATGGAGCAAAAACTGGAAGAGACCAGAGAGCATCTGGTTCAACTTCCTCTTTTTTTACAGACGAGGAAACTGAGGCTCACCATGCACCATATACAACATTCCCTTAGAAGGTTCTTTTGCCTTACTCTTCCTGTCTCAATGTACTCATCCTTCAAGGACCACCTCCTCCACACAATTCTATCTCAATACTCCACTCCTTGTAGATTTCTGTCTACTCTGGAAATCCAAACATGTTTATAATTTGAGTCAGTTTAGCCTTTTTAGGCAGGCAATGTGAAAGGATCATTGGCTGTGGAGACAGAGGACCTGGGCTCAAACAGACAATCAATAATCATTTATTAAGCTCCTACTGTGTGTGTTAGGTACTGTGCCAAGCTCAGAGGATATAAATACAGATCTGTATGAAATAAAAATTTCTATCAAATCCCACCTTTGGCACTACTTGTGTGGCCTTGGCCAAGTCCCTCGTCCTTCCTGGACCTCAATTTCCTTATCTGTAAAATGGGTGAGTTGGATTAGAAAGCCCTAGATTCATGGTCCTTTGATCTCATGTGTTGTTTCATATGTATGAGTTGTGTATCTTGGACACTTGGAGTTGGCATTTATGTGGTCCTTACAGTTTGCAGACATATATTGTATCATTTGATTTTTTTGATAGTCCATAAGCTAAGTAACAGAACTGTTATTATCCCTATTTTGCAGATGAGGAAAATGAAGCCCAAAGCAATCAAGTAACTCATCTGTGATCTCACCAAACTTGTAAGTAACTGAGGTGATATTCAAACCCAGACCTTGTTTGATGAGAGTTCAGCATTGTTTCCATTAGACCCTGGTGGCTGCCATTATCATCTTTTAAGGCTTGGGGTGATGTCCTTCTTCTTTAACCATCACAGTTAACAGCCTACTGCTGCACATGGTTGTTTTTTTTTTTCTTTCTTGGACTAGACCTGGAATTTCCTTGGTAGAAGAAATTTCCAGTGAAGAAATTCTCCTTGCCAGTGTAGATTAGCAACTATTCTGAAGTTAATAGTTTTAAAGTTGCCTGGGGGAAGTGAGAGGATAAGTGCAGTGGCCAAGGCCACACCGAGGTTACAGGCCTCAGAGGTGGGGCCTGAGCCCAAGCCTTCCTCAGTCAGAGAACTTCTGTATCCACTAGGCCATGCTGCCTCTTAGAGACGCAACACAAAAGCAGGTGCTTAATAAGTTTGAATTGTTTGGTTGGATAATGGCGAATTATTAGACTCCCTGATCAGAAAATGACACATCTTAAAAAAATAATGGTGGGGACCTTTTTACATTTGTGGCTGCAACCTGGCATGGTGGAAAAAAGGAGTTGAGAGTCGAGAACCTTGAGCTCTCACCCTATGAACTTCTTCTGTAACTTTAGCCAAACGGACTTGCCTCCAGTCTGTAGCTCATGTGGAGTTGTCCTCAGGATAGGATGAGGCAATGGGTATTTCCAAAGTGTAGAATTTATAATATAGATATTTATTAATTATAAATTAATAATAGATTATTTAAAATTATATTATATTTAAATATATTTATATATAATTATATATGATTAAATTAATTATAAATTAACAATAAGTATCTATAATATAGACATTTATTGATTAATATAGAATCTATTGATGGAGTGTGAAGCACCAGATTGCACTTTGGGAGGGATTTCTAAATTTTGTGGGTAATGATGTAGCTTAGGCTTATATCTCAATTCAATTCCAATGCAGTTGAAAGGCAGATAGTTTGTATTTTGCTCAGTCAGCTAGTATTTATTAGTGCCTTCTATGAGGCAAGCACTGTGCTAAGTTACTGGGAGACAAAGAAAGGACAAAAAAAGTCTTTTCTCTCCAGAAGCTCACACTTTAATGCAGGAGGCAACATTCAAATGCAATTCATATGCAAACCATACTAATAGCTAGCATTTATAGGATGCCTACTATGTGCCAGGCATTGTACTAAATACTTGACAAATATTATTTCATGATTACACAACAACCCTGTGAGGTAGGTGCTATGATTATCCCCATTTTATAATTGAGGAGATGGAAGCAAACTGAGGTCAAATGCCTTGCCCAAGGTCATAGAGCTAGTGTCTAAGTGTCTAAGGCCCAATCTGAACTCAGGTCTTCCTGACTCCAGGCTCAGCACTCCATCCACTAGACATACAAGAGGTTCATAGGATAAACTGAGGGTAGTTTCTGAGGAAAGTGAAAAGGCAGTGAAGAATTTAGGTGTGATATGGAAGTGAGAGGACATGGGTTTGAATCTAGCCTCACTCACTGCCCATGTGACCCTGGCCGAGTCAGTGACTTTTTCTCTCTCTATCTTGGTTCCCTATTCTGTAAAATGAGGGAGCTGGGAGAAGCAATCTCTTAAGTTCCTTTTATCTATACATCTATGATCTTTCATGAGAGAGCCAAATCTTTGGACCATCTATTCTGGCTGACAAAGTTGTGAAGCAAAAAGATATTTGCTGTTAGATGTGTAGTTCTAAGGTACTGGCTGACCACTTCTTTTCACGTATGCTTGTGGACTAGATGGCAAATTAAACCTCTTCCAAATCTCAAATTACACGATTCTGTGAAGTAGCTAGAACTTATTTAGTTGAAGGGAAAACATCACAAGATTCCACTGATTTAGCTCGGACTACCATGGTCTGATTGGTTCATCGTGTTTGTCAAGATGGCACCATTGTGCCTTCCTCCCTTTACAAATATGAAGCAAACTGCATATGTGGTTGGGCTCATTTGATGTGTTGGTTAGTTTTCTAAACTAATTTTATTTTTCTTTCTTTTTTATTCTTTGTTATAAGAGATGGCTGCCCGAGAAGGGTAGTCAGGGTATGTTGCAAAATGAAGATGAGGTTAAAAACAAAATATAACAATAAAATGTTTTTAAAAGATAATTTTATTTTCTTTGTATTCAAAGTCACAGAGTAAAATACAATTAAGAATCCACTATACATTAAGATGAGGAGGCAAATTTAAAAAGATAGTCCCTACCCTCAGGGAGCTTACAATCTAATGGGGTAAGACAACACATGAAAGGAAGTTAAAAAGGTGGGAGAGTATAAAGGGTACCCAGAGTCAATACCAACCAGGCCAGCTGGTGAGAAAAGGAAGAGATGACTGGGATTTTGAACTCTCTATGAAAGGAGATAATGGGAAGAGCTTTTTGCTCCACACTCTGGCCCTGCAACCAGGGCAACTAGGTGGTGCAGTGGAGAAAGCACTGTGTCTTGAGTCAGGAAGACCTGAATTAAAATCCGGTCTCAGAGACTTACTGGCTGTGTGACCCTGGGCAAATCACTTTACCCTGTTTGCCTCAGTTTCCTCATCTATAAAATGAACTGGAGAAGGAAATGACAAACCACTCTAGTATCTTTGCCAAAAACATCCCCAAATCGGGTCATGAAAAGTCAGATATGACTAAAATGATTGAACAACAACCACAAACAGCCCTCCAATCAGAGGGATAGAAGCTATTGAGGCTATAGATGAGGTTTGAGTATCAGCACTGAAGCAAGCTTCAACATGATGAATTTCCCAGTGATGAGCTTATTCTGGGAAGGGCAGGATGAATAGGAGGATTATGATGATGATGGTGGTGATGGTGGTGGTAGAGTGGAAACCAAGCACAGTAACTGGTGGTAAACCCTCTTATTTTGCAAATGAGGAAACTGAGACTCAGAGAGATTAAATAACTTCTTAAAGCCATAGATATAGAAGGGATTTTGTCATCATCTTGGGTCTACATGTTAGTAATGTATGGCCCTTGGGCTAGATCACACCTCTTTTATTGCTCCATGCAGCTACTCATAGCTTAACCCCAGCAGGGGCATGGTGGGTGATGAGCCTCTCCCAAAGTCTGGAGTTTGCTAATTTCTAAAAATAGTATATTCCAAACTGTAAGAGGTGCCTAGGAAGCATCTGAACACCAACTATATCTGTAAATCCAAGATTCCTGGAGATTGGCCACAATATAGGGAGCATGAATCTGCCTCTGGAGGAGAGTTAGGGCCCTTTAGGGAGATCTCTTATCTTTAATTGGATAACTTTGGTAAAGCAGTTCCAAGCTCTCCAGTGATTTACAGAAGTAGCTTAATTTGAATTGTCTCCAAGATTCCTGAGCCACTGGGCTGTTGTCACCCCTCCTAAAAGAACAGTTTCCTCCCAGTATGCTCCTGTTAAATGTGAGGGGAGTTGCTAGCTCTTAGAATATCATATTATTAAAGTTATTCAACCAATCTTAGGGACTTTTGGGAGGAGTAAATAAAATCCTAGGACTGCAGCTCTGAATTTAGAAGGAAATTGATGATGATGATGATGATGAATCATCTTCAGCATCATCTCACATATATAGTGTCTTCCAGGTGCAAAGCTCTTTCCTTGTCTTACTTAATTTGCTCCTCACAACAACTCTGTGAGGTAGGTATTATTATTTTCCCTATTTTACAGCTAAGGAAATTGAGGCTAACAGAGATCCAGTGACTTGCCCAGGGTCACACAGCTAGTAAAGGGTCTGAGCTTCCAACTCAGGTCCTCTTGACTTCAAATCCAACATTTTATCTACCGCTCTTTAGATCTGTATAGATCATTGAGTTTAAGATTTTCCTTCTACAGACAAGGAGAGGTTAAGTGGCTTATCTAAAGCCCATAAACATCTGCATCAAAATTCAGACTCATCTACCTGACTCCCAGTCCAGCTCTCTATTCACTAAGCCATGCTGACTCACTTGTGGCCCTTGGGTTCAAGGATCCTTGCAACTTGGTTGGCCTAGCCATCTCCCATCTTTGCAAAATTAGCTGGGTGAGTCATAATATCACAGCCTCTTAGGCTCATTGCATCACAGATCTAGAGATGGAAGGGGCCTTTGAGATTATCTAGTCCAATTGATTCCTCTTATAGATGGGGGATTGAGCCTGTGAGAAGGGAAATGACTTTCCCAAGGTCACACAAGAGTTGCATGGCAGAGCCAAGGTTCAGACTCAGGTCTTGACTCCAAATCAAGAGCTCTTTCCACTGCTTCAGGAGGCTGTTCCTGGGAGTGTATCTATAGCTATCATTTATAAACTGCAAAATGCTATTCAAAAGTGAGAGTGTTGTAGTTTCTGAAGTGACCTTTGCAGAGTGTGGTCAATCTTGTCTGAATGTTTTTGTCGGCATTTTCTCTTCTCCATGATGGTGTCTGTACATCTTCCAATGCTTGCTTTGTATTTTTGATCACAAGCCCTAAACATCTACAAGCCAGATTGAAAGATTCTCTAAGATTGGATGCTCTCAAAAATGCAGTTCTCAGATCAAATGCAGCTCCAGTTTCAGTGCAGATGAAAACAGTACATTTCTAAAGAGGCCACAGTAAGGCACACAAGGAGGATCCAGACCAACTTGGATTTTAATAAGACAAAGAGGAGATGGAACCAAAGGCAGGAAATGGAGAATGAATGCCGAAGAGTAGCCCAGTCTGGCAAGAATCGGGTTTGGCATGCACACAGCTCAGTGAGGATTGCTAAGACCTGCAATAGTGGCCCCTTAGCAATACTGGGGGTCAAAGAGATTGGCTGTTTGCATGAGGAAGATGTGACCTTGTTAATAAGCGACTGAGAGTGGGCAGAACAATTCCATTTTGCTTCTGTGGCACATGCTGTCTGGATGACCTTAGATCGATGACTTACCCTCAGTGGTCTAGTCATTTCTCTGACTTGTTGCAGAGAAGGTGCCAACCTGCATTGGTAGGGGGGGTTACTCACCAGGAGTATCCTATACCCCTGAAATTATAGGTCCTTCATCTGATCCTTTTTCAGTGGTGAGAAGAGGTCCTTGGATACTTTACTCTGGAAAGGACAGAACAAAATAATTTAACAAGGAGTTGAAACTCAGAGTAAGACAGGAGAGAGCCCTTAGCTGCCCTCAGTGAAGAGTATTTGCCATACCCAAGCAAGCTACATCACAGGATAATAAAAGAATTGGCAAACATACCTGCTAAGCCATTGTGGGTAGTATTTGAAAAGAAAAGGAAAATACATGAAAAAAAGGAGACTGTGGAAAGAGTATGGTGCTAAAGCTAGCAGGGGTTTTAGAGGCCATCTAAACTAACCACCTCATTTTACATATGGGAAAACTCAGGCACAAGAAGGTCAAGTGACTTGTCTAAGGTCATACAGTTGTTATCAAAGGCAATTAAAGCTGCTGTTCTTTTACTCAAAAACAAGTACTCTAAGGACCAATGTCCTCATTTCTTTATAACATGTTGGAGAAGGAAATGGCAAAGCACTTCAGTATCTTTGCCAAGAAAGTCCCATGGACTCTTGTCCATGGGGTCACATAGAGTTGGACACAACTGAATGACTGAACAATAACAAGAAACAGAAGGTGGAATGTAATTTAAGGTCCTTCTGTTTAAGGGACTGTTTCCCCAGTGTCTTGCACATAGGCAAGGGGAAGAGAATGGACCCATGACTTCTTAGGTATGAGGAGCTCCCTGTACCAGTGCAGGTTGGCACCTTGTTGACAACATCATCTTAAGAGAGATGTTTAGGGCACTGAGAGGTGGTCTTGGTAGGACTTTCCCACTGCCCACTTCTCAGGACTCTTAATAAAAGAAGGCTTTTATAGAGCTAACATTGTTACACAAATGTGAGCTGTTATTATCCTTACTATGATGAAGAAACAACGTATTCATTGTCTTTTCTCAAGTTTTCATTTCTCTTGTTATATATTCTCAGGGTTTAATTACATTCTCCCCAGGATCACAGACAAATCAAAATCTCTTCAAGAAGTCTGTTCAGCCAACTTCCCCTGAATGCGATGGCCCAGATTACAGTGTAAATAGAAAAGATCAACACTTCTAGCTTCTCATATGAATTCATTATCAAGCTAGTAATTCTTCAACCAGACTTTTCCAAAAGCTCATTCGTTGTGAGTGGAGGTCAAGAACTAAGTAAGGCAGTGATCTTTTAACTGAAGGAGTAACTACCTAAGTTTGTAGAGTTTAAGGAAATTATAGAATCATAGAATTTCAGAATTGGGAGGCATTTAAAAATACTAACCTCTTACCCATTATAGGAACCCCTCCACACTAGGGATTCTTAGCCTGGGGTTCATAAGCTTAAAGAAAATTATATTAATGACTACATTTCAATATAATTGATTTCCTTTGTAATCCTATATATTTTATGCATTTAAAACATTATTCTGGAAAGTGGTTCATATGTTTCACCAGAGGCTCAGAGGATGCCATGACCTCCCAAATGTTTAAAAACCTCTATTACAGAGTGTTTGCACTGGGTGGTTATCCAATTTCTCTTTGAGAAGAATTTTACTCCTCAGTTAACCTTGTCCATTCCACATCTGTGACCCTGAGCAAATCATTTATCTTCTTTTAGTTTCAGCTTCCTCATTTGTAAACAGCTTATAATACTAATATGAAAGAAAGGAAGACAGTAAGTGATTATTAAGTGCCTACTATATTCCAGGCACTGTGTTAATGTTTTACAAGTATTATTTCACTTGATCTCCACAACAACCTTGGGTGGCAGGTGCTCTAATTATCCCCATTTTATAGTTGAGGAAACTGAGGCAGATTGAGGCTAAGTGATTTTCCCAGGGTCACAGAGTGTTTGAGGCTGGATTTGAACTCAGACCTTCTAAGAATCTAGCTCCAGTATTCTATTCACTTTACTACCTAACTATAATAATGGCAAGGTTTATTTGAGGGTCAAATGGAATCATATACATAAAATACCTTGTAAACTTTTACATGCTATATCATTAGTTCTCTTCATTATTTCATCATTATTTGGACTAGCTCCTGTTGTTCAGAAATGCTACCTTATAGTCAGATGATGTATAGGATATAGGATAGATCAATCGATCAATCGATCAATCGAACAATAGACAGCAGATAGGAAGAAAGAAAGAAAGAAAGAAAGGAAGAAAGAAAGAAAGAAAGAAAGAAAGAAAGAAAGAAAGAAAGAAAGAAAGAAAGAAAAGAAAGAAAAGAAAGAAAGGAAGGAAGGAAGGAAGAAAGGAAGGAAGGAAGAAAAAGAAAGAAAGAAAGAAAAAGAAAGAAAGAGAGAGAAAGAATGTAAGGAAGGAAGGAAGAAAGAAAAAGAAAGAAAGAAAAAGGAAGGAGGGAAGGAAGAAAAAAGAAAGAAAGGAAGGAAGGAAGAAATAAAAAATAAAGAAAGAAAAAGAAAGAATAGGATAGTATTAGGATAAGAAGATCATAGATCTAGACCAGGGTAGGGCCTTAAAGGACATATAACCAGAGAAGAAAATTGTGATCCAAGTTCACACAAATAGTGAATGTCAGAGATAGAATTTGAACACAGGTCCTCCAACTCCAGACTCAAGACTCTTTCCACAAAATCATGTTGCCTCTCATAAATATTGATTCATTGGTCCCATGTCTACTTTCTGGAGACACCCAGAATAAGTCTATGTCTCACTTTTTATGACACCAAATATTTAAAGGCTATTATCATGTTTGCACAATCTTGTTTTCTTTTAGCTAAAAACTCCTCTGTCCTTCAACTGTTCTTTGTTCAACATTGTTTCTGGGCTCCTCAGCAGCCTGGTTCTTCTCTTCTGGACACTTTCCAATTGATGATTCTCACACCTGAAGTGAGGCATCCAGTCTGAACGCAGCATGCCAGATGTCATGTGGCCCAGGCTGAGTCCCTTGTGACTCTCACCTCCCTCATTCTAAACATTCTATTAATTCAGCCTGAGATCACATTAGCATTTTTCACATCATGCTCTTATCCCATACTGAGTTTGTGATCGACCAAAATCCCCAGGTGTTCTTCATGTGAACTGCTGTCAAGTCAAGTTTTTTCTGGCTTCTACTTTTGATTTTCTTTAACTTTTGATGTTGAAGATAGAATTTACCTATATGTCTGTTAAATATCATTATTGCAGGGTTGGGTCCAGAAGTCCAGCTTGCTGAGATCTTCTTACATTTTGATGTAGTCATGTATGTTTTTCACTACCCTTCTCAGATTCAAGTTATCCACAGATCTGAGGTGGGGTGGGGGGAGAGGGAAGTTTGTATGGTCTGCTTTTTTTTGGAGAAAATAAATGACAACATAATTCTTTCAGAAACTGCCATTCATCACGACAGTAAAATATTAGATCACAACCTCTCCCCTTCTCTTGATGGAAAGTTGAATTCTTGGCATGAGTTGACAATTGTCCCTGGTTCCAAGCCAGCTGGCCATAGGCCCTTCATTGCTCTTCTGATCAAGAAGAGTTGCACCATGCCTGATGTCAACAGATGGTTTTCTTCATTTTGAAACTGTTGATATTGTACCCTCACCTTTAATTGTTTGTTTGTTTGTTTGTTTTACCATATCTTCCCAGTCCATTGAGGGCTCTATTTCCATCTAAGTAAATAAAAGATAGGAGAAAGACATTTAGAGATGTACTCTACCTTGTAGAAATCCTAACATCTTCTCTCTTTTTGCCTGACAGATTCAGTCCTTGTTGGGCTGCTTAATCACTTCATATGAAATTGGGAGATTGGAAAGTAGGGGGTGTAGTGAATAGATCGCTAGACTTGGAATCAATATAGCCTGAGTTTGAATACCACCTCAGACATTTGACTGTGTGACCATGAGAAAGTGACTTCGATTCTCAATTTCAGTTTCCTCATCTGTAAAATGGGGATAGGCTGTACTTGGAGTCAGGAAGAACTGGTTTCAAATCCAGTCTCGAGAGTTACCATGCTCAAGAGTGTGACACTGGGCATATCACAACTTCTTTTTACTTTAGTTTCTTCATGTGCAAAATGGCCATAACAGTAGCATCTATTTCCCCAGATTGTTGGGAGAATCAAATTAGATACTATTTGTAAAGCACTTTGTAAACTTTAAAGTACTATATAGAGGCTAGTGTTTAGTGTTTATAAAGAACCTACTATGTCTCAGGCAGTGTGCTTAACACTGGGGATGCAAAAAAAAATAAGTATAAAGGACAGCCCCTGTTTTCAAAGAGATCACAATCTAATGTAGAAGATAACATGAAAATAACTACATACAAACAAGATATACCCAGGATAAATTGAGGGGAAATCATCAGAGGAAGGTACCTAGATTTTTTTTCAAGTTGTTCCAAGCTTTATTTAACATCAGGGGAGAACAAGGAAACTGTTTGGGTAAATGCTGAGTAGGGTTATTATATATCAATCTTTTTTTACAAAATGCCTGACAAAGGTATTGTTGGCTCAGATTCGGGGGCTGCTGGCCAGCTTCCAACCTTCTAGTTTGCCCATCTTCAAAAGGGCTTCGTCGGTGCCCACATACATACACTGCTGCCCCGGTGGTATAGTTGTGCATTTGAGCTCTGAGGGTCAGGCGGGCAGCACAGCCTCCAAAGAAGTAATTCAGGGGGTCATCTGGTTTTTCCAGTATTTGAGCACTGACACAGGAAGTGATCCCAAATATGGCACCTATGTCAGCCATGGAGAATGTCATTTTCCCAGCCCTTAAAATTCCTTCAGCAGTTGATTTGGGTGGGACAAACATAAGGTGGTAGGCAGATGCCACCAAGCCAATAGCGGCACCCATCTTGGTGGTGACATAAGCCTTTTGGTGGCATTCTGTGCCATTGGGGACATCCCAGTACCCCTTCACCATCGTAGATGCCATGATCACTCCTCGTCCCGCCCCAAGGGCAGCTACTCCAATGGAAGGTACCTAGAATTAAGAATGATCAGGGAGGTTTTCTGTAGAAGGTGGGATTTTAGCTAGGATTTGAAAGAAGCCAAGATCTGGAGATGAGAGAGTATTCACTGCATGGAGGATAGCCAGAGAAAATTCCTGCAGTCAGGAGATCTTGTTCAAGGAATAGCAAAGAAGCCAATATCACTGGATTGAAAAAGTATTTTCAGAGAGGGGCATAAAATGTAAAAATATTGGAAAGGTTGAGAGGACACAGGCTATAAAGGGCTTTTAATACCAAGAGGAATTTATATTTGATCCTGGAAATAATAGAGAATCCACTGGAGTTCATTCAGTGGGAGGGGTTACATGGTCAGACTTCCTTTAGGAAGATGACTTTGACAGCTTTATCACTGATGAAGAAAATATTTGTTATAGAAGTATTGATGAGCCTCATATCAAATTTTTTAAATTCAATTTTTAATTCATTGATTTTCTAGGTTCATCAGCACATGCCTCTGGGATAATCCAAGTTAATTTGGCCTCTCATCATTTTCTGTTAACTTATTTTTTCCCTCTCCACTGGTTTTTGATGTTTTATGAACCAGTACTTCTCATCACCTTCCAGAAAATTCTCCTTTGATAATATTTTGCAAATCAGTTTTATATTCTTTAAGGTCTTGCCCTTGTCTTCCATATTTCTCTATTTGTTAAGGAGCAGATATTTGTTATGAATGATGGTTTCTAGGCCCTTTTAGTTTCCTTGTTGTGGTCACTGATTTATAATGGTTGAATTTCCTTATGAAATGTCAATAGTCTGTGTCAATGCTTGTTCTTTTATCCACTCTCTCTCCCTCCATTTTTTTGCTTCTTCAAATAGGTTGGGTTAGAGTTACTTTGATTACATGACTTATATTCTATTTTTAAGTCTTTTTTTTTCCTAATTTGTTATTGAATCTGATATTTGCCCTAACAAATCAATTATCTGGCCATACACTGACAACACATTTGAAAATAACTTCTATCCTGGTAATCAGCTAATTCCTGTTTGTAAGAATATAATCAGTAAGAATTTTTTAGTGATGCTTTTCAGTACTAACCATGACCAAGTTCTCCCAACTCCTCAAATAAATCATTTATAATATGTAGGAATAAGATTTCTTTATCACAGTCTACAAGCCTTTGTCTTCTCTCCTTTCTTAATAATGAATCATTTTCCAACTCTTTTTTTAAACTCTCTTTGCCAGTGGACACTTTTATATTGAGGCTACACTTTATTAAAGCATTTCTTGATTTAATTTGAAGGGGCTTATCAAGTCTTCCATTGAATTCCTCTACCTCTTCATCTTTTGCAATTAACATTGATGTACAAGTTGTGATTATGTTCATGGTAATAATTTTCCAAATACTCACCAGGGCACTCCAATATGAAAAAAACCAAGAGTCCCTCAAAATTTCCCTTGTTGCCTAAATTAATTAATTAATTCATAAAGTTCCTTCTTTCCTTTCCAGTCCATCCACTAAGCTGTAAATTCCTTTTGTCTTTCGATTTCCATTCTAGGAAAATTTTAAACATTAGTATTTTTATTTCTTCTAGTGACACATATACTTAGTCATTAGGCAATGATCTTGCCTTGAAAGTATCAGCAGTTAAATTAATGCATGAATCTGAGCAGCCCCTGTACACATTGCAGGATTCTGCCACTATAAGTATAGAATTGAAACGGGGCTACAAAGAACTGAAGCCATTTGTAAATTGCTTTGAATCATAGGTAGCTATGGCTGAAGAATATATTAGTGTATGACCAGGTTACTATAGATAAGCCTTTCTGAATTTAGCAAGGCCCATTCTGGGGAAGGTGACAGTTACTGTTACTGGGACTATACCTGAAGATTTTCCAATGTAGTAGAGTTTGCAAGAGCTTGACCTCTCTGAGAAAGGGGCGGGGGTTACATCTCTACCATGATGAGGTATTAAGGTGAGATTTTATGAATGTGGTGGCAGTAGGGTGTTAGGGAGAGCACTTACTTAGGTCCTTGACTTCTAATGATTTTGGTTCTAGTCTTTGGTTATGGTTTCTCTATGTTTAGACTATTTTATAATCTAGGAAATCCTATGCTAATATAACATTTCTGGGAGGTAACCAAAAAGCTTCTGCACATTTCTTTGCGGGGGTGATTATTTCCTTTGCAAGTGCCCAAGGGCTACTGCTTCACGACAGGACTGTTTGTACATCCAAGCAGAATGGAGTCTTTTTTATATTGCTGCCACCTATTGGAAATATTGATTTGCAAGGATAATGGGAGTAGGATTGCTGCCCCCCTATGCAGGCTAATATTCAGGCCTATGCTGCCATAGTAGTTGCTCTTTTGAAAGCTCCTTCTGACCACGTCAAAGAGAGCATTAACTGCTTATCTGATCTGAAATGAATTCAAAATCCTCTGTTGACCTGTCCCTTTATAGACCTGAGTTTTTACTTTATTTCTTCTGAAGTGTAAAGTTATTCAAGTTCAATATTCAGACTGTAAATGTTTGCAGGTATCATACTGAGCCTTAGTTAGCAACAGTGAAAAAGGCAGAGATAAAAATGAGAGAGGGAAGGAGGAAAGGAGAGAGAGAGAGAGAGAGAGAGAGAGAGAGAGAGAGAGAGAGAGAGAGAGAGAAAGAAAGGAAAAGGGAGAGAGAGGGGGAGAGAGCATGCTAGAACACTACACAATGTCAAAGTCACCAGTGTGAGTCAACGTAGATCTAAATAAATAGAAATTTAAACTTATGCTAAGAAGGTGTCTAAAACTGCTCATACTTTTTGACTCAAAGATATTCTATATACCCCAAGGAGGGTGAAGACAAGTCCAATATACAACAAAGTAGGGAATGAAGATGAGATGGCAAAGTAAAGGCAAAAGCTCACCTGAGCTCTCCCAAATTCTCCTCTAAATAACTTTAAAACAATGTCTCAAAATGAATTCTGGAGTGGAAGAACCACCAAAGGTTGTGGTGGAACAATATTTCATCCAAAGACAACTTAGGAGGTAAGCAGGAAAGATCCATCTCACTGGGGTGAGAGTATAGTGCAATCCAGCACAGACCATGCCCTGGTAAACCAGCAGCAGGCCTTGAGGATGATTGAATTATTGGTGGTGGCTTCCTGAGCTCTTAACCCATAGAGCAAGGTGGTCAGACAACTGGTCAGAAGGAGATTACAGGGAATCCTTTCCTGCCACTGGGATCAGGACTCTGTTGTCTTGTTCATCTGTAGTTCTGGATTGCAGTCCCAGGGTAAGGAGGAGCACTAGCAGGAGTGGGGACCCTGATCATAGTTCCAGGCTAGAAAAGAGGATTTGTGGTTGCTTGCAGACCAAAGCACAGGCCAGGAGAGCAGTAACCACACCTCTCCTTAGATCATACTACCTTGGAGGAACTGAAACTTTACAGACCCTTAAAACTGGCTCTGAAAATATCAATATAAAAAACCTGAAGCTTTGGACAATGCCCCCTCCACCTCTGGAACTGAATCCAATTTTAACATAAAGTTAAAAGTAAAAAAAAAAAAATAGGTCAGAACAAGAAACAAACTTGACCACAGAAAATTGGTGACAGGGAAGATCAAAGCACAAACTCAAAAGAAGACAACAATGTCATAACAGCCACTTGCAAACCCACAAAGAAAAATGTGAGTTGTTGTCATCTTCTTCCTACCTCCCTTCCCCCCCAACAAAAAATTCCTGGAAGAGCTCAGAAATATTTTAATAAAAGAAGTAGAGGAAAAATGGGGGGGGGGGAGATGAGGATGATGCAAGAAAATAATGAAAAAAAAAGAGTCAACAGTTTGTTAAAGGAGGTACAAAAATACTGAAGAAAATAACACCTGAAAAAATAGAATAGACCATAAATTGACTGAAGAGAATAACTCCTTAAAAATAGAATTGTCTAAAGGGAAAAGGAGGTAAAAAAGATCACTGAAGAAAATAATTCCTTACAAACTAGAATTAAGAAAATGTAAGCTAATGACTTCATAAGACATCAAGAAACAATAAAACAATGTAAAAAAAGAAATAGAAGAAATAGCTCATTAAAAAAAATTCATCTGGGAAATAGATCAAGTAGAGATAATTTAAGAATTATTGGACTACCTGAAAGCCATGATCACAAAAGAGCCTAGACATCATATTTCAGGAAATCATGAAGGAAAACTGCTTTGATAGCTTAGAACCAGAGGATAAAATAGAAATGGAAAGAATCTATCAATCACCTCTTAAAAGAGATCCCCAAATGAAATTTCCAAGGAATATTACAGCCAAATTCCAGAGCTCTCAGGTCAAGGAGAAAATGCTGGAAGCAGCCAGAAAGAAAAAATTCGAATATCATGGAGTTTCAGTCAGGATAACACAAGACTGAACAACTCTTATATGAAGGGACTGGAAGACTTGGAATATAATATTCCAGAGGGTAAAAGGAGCTAGGATTACAACAAGGAAAATTACCCAGCAAAACTGAGTATAATCCTTCAGGGGGAAAATGGATATTTAATGAAATAGAGGACTTTCAAGCATTCCTGATGAAAAGAACAAAACTGAGCAGAAAATTTTAATTTCAAATAGAAGACTCAAGAGCAGCATGAAAAGGTAAATAGGAAAGAGAAATCAGAAGGGATTCAATAAGGTAAAATTGTTTACATTCCTACATTGGAAGATGATACCTGTAACTTCTGAGAACTATATCATTATCAGGGCATTTTGAAGTAGTATACACAGAGGGTATGGATGTGAATTGACTATGATGGGATGCTACCCAATAAAATAAAATAACATCAAGGTGAGAAAGAGGAATGTATTGGGGAAAGAAGAAAGGAAGAGATAAAATGGGGGCAAACTATCTTATATAAAAGAAGCACAAAAGAACTTTTACAGTGGAGGTGAAGATGGGGAGTGGTGAGCAATGCTTAAATCTCTCAATGGAATTTGCTCAAATAGGGAACAACATATACACTCAATTGGATTTAGAAATCTATCTTGCCCTACAGAGAAGTAGAAGGTGATAGGGATCAACAAAGAGAGGGATATTGATAGAAGGGAGGGGAGATTGGGGGAAGTTTTGGTCAGAAACAAAATACTTTTGAGAATGAACAGGGTGAAAGGAAAGAGAGAGAGAATAAGGATAAATGAAAATAAAAATGAAGATGGAGGGAAACAATCAGTTAATAATCATAACTGTGAATGTGAATGGGATGAACTTATCCATAAAATGAAAGTGGATAGCAGAGTGGATTAAAAACCAGTATCTACAATATGTCATTTAAAAGAGATACACTTGAAGCATATTGACACAGAGAGTAAAACTAAGGGGATGGAGCAGCATCTATTATCCTTCAACTGATGTAAAAAAGACAGGGGTAGCAATCATGATCTCAGACAAAGAAAAAGGAAGATAGATTTTGTTAAAAAGAGATAAGCAGGGAAATTACATTTTGCTAAAAGTGCCATAGACAATGAAGTAATGTCAATACCACACATATATACACTATGTGATGTAGCACCCAAATTTTTAAAGGAGAAGTTAAATGAGTTACAGAAGGAAATAGTAAAACTATACTAGTGGGGGACCTCAATTTCCCCTTCTCAGAACCAGATAAATTTAACCAAAAAAATAAACAACAAAGAAGTTAAGGAGATGAATAGAATTTTAGAAAAGTTAGATATGATACACCTTTGTAGAAAATTGAAAGGGAATAGAAATAAAAAGTTTTTGCACAAATAAAACCAATAAGGGAAAGATTAGAAGAAAAGACAAAAGCTGAGAAGGGGGTAATTTACAGCAAGTTTCTCTGGTAAAAGCCTCATTTCTCAACTATATAGAGAATTGACTCAAATTTATAATACAAGTTATTCCCATATTGATAAATGGCCAAAAGATACAAACAGACAGTTTTCAGAAGTAGAAATCAAAGCTATCTATAGTTAGATGAAAAAGTCTCTAAATCACCATTGAGTAGAGAAATTAGCATTTAACATTTAAGTTGAAATTTAATTCTCATAAAACAACCTGAGGTTCCATATGGGTAATACAATAGAAAAGGAAAAAGACAAATGTTGGATGTGGGAAAATTGATACAATAATGCACTATTGATGGTATTGTGAACTGATCCAACCATTTTGCAGAGCTATAAAACTGTGCATACCCTTTAACCCAACAATAATACTATGAGGTCTTTTCTCCAAATGACTCACATTTACAAAAAATATATAGCAGCTGTTTTTGTAGTGGCAAAGAATTGGGAATGGAGGGTATGCTCATCAGTTGTGGAATGGCTGATCAATTTGTGGTATATGATTGTGTTATAAGAAATGATGAGCATGATGCTTTCAGAAGAAAACCAAAAAGCCTTATATGAACTGATGCAAAGTTAAGTGAACAGGACCAGGAAAACATTATACAAGGTAGCAGCAACATTGTACAATGATCAACTGTGAATGACTTAGCTATTCTCAGTAACACAATGATCCAAGACAATATTGAAGCACTTATGATAAAAAAATGCTATTCATATCCAGAGAAAGAATTGATGGAGCCTGAATGCAGATTGAAACATACTTTTTTTGTGTCCTTAATCTGTTTTTTTCACAACATGGAAACATGTTTTTGCATCACTACACATGTATAACCTATATTCATTTGCTTGCCTTCTCAATGAAGAGGGAAGAGAAGGAAAAAGAGAGAGAATTTGGAACTCAAAATTAAAAAAAAGGATGTCAAAAATTTGTTTTTACATGTAATTGAAAAAAATAGAAATTTACAACAAAATATTCATAGCAATCTTTTTTTTTGTGATAGCAAAGAATCTGATATAGACCCTTTTAGTTAATTGATCCTCCCACACCCATAGATTAGGGGATTGCTGAACAAATTGTGTCCCATAAAGTAGTGAAATTATTACTGTGTTATAAAAAGTTAAATCTATGAAGACTTCAGAGAAACATTGGAAGCTTTAAATGAGTATCTGCATGGTTGAAAAAAACAGAACCAGCAAAACAATATATAGTATTTCAACAATGTAAATGGAAAGAACAAGAACAAAACAATCAAAATGGAACCCTGTGAAATTAAAATGAATAAACTTGTCCCCCTTCAAAAGTCATATGATTATGCCCCTCCCTTCTTTCTTTGCAGAATAGGAGAATTATGGGTATGGAACACCATATATAACGTTGGAATTGGCCAAAATATTGATTAGTTTTACTCAATTGTATTTTTGCTTTTCTTTGCATCTCCAGTTCTTAGCAATATATCTGGAACATATTGAGCGCTTAGTAAATGTTTGTTTACTGACTGAACTGTCTTTTTGTTGTTGTTTTTCAATTTTCTGTTATGAGGAATGATTCTCTGACAGGGTTAGAGAAAATAGGATCAGAGAGTTATTAGGAAATGTGGGCGTGGCAAATAAAAAGATGTAAGTGAAGATTTTAAAAATGAAGACATAGTTGGAGATGGTCTGAAATGCCTTGTCTTTTCAGAAGTGAAATCAGGTGAAGTGTTAATTTAGAATAAATTGCCTGAGAGTCTGAGAATTTTGTTAGTCCCCAATTGTAATGAGACTTGCTGTCATCACACTAAGAGCATTAATCTTTGCTCCAGGGAGAATGAGAGGACAAATTCATTCCTGCAGATGAGAGGTTTCTACTAGTATAGATGTCTCCAGTCCAAAGAATAGTTAGGTCTTGCTGAGACCTCAGAGTTGGCTTAGAGCCTGAAGACTGTCTTATGTGACTGGCTGGTCTAACCACAGGCAAATTAGGTATTCCAGAGTACCCCAAAATTGGTTGTCCCACTCTAATTTAAACAACCTTAAGTTACATAAGAAGTTTTGATATACAGTACTAAAGTAGGTAGTTATATAAGCTAGTTACTGGTTTTTTTTTTTTTACCAATAATGTCCAAGACAATTTGAACATTTAACCATAAAAATAACACAAATAATCCACAGCCCATCTGTCCTAAACAAGTTTCAACCACAGAGTAGCTTTTTTTTCCCTTTGTGCATCCGGTGGCTTATTTATAAATAATCAAAACCTAGCAACCATGGGCTAAAGGTTTGCAAATGCTGCCTGAGGAAAACCAAAATTTCTGGGAGATTGTCCTTGGGCTGGGGAGGGTGGAATGAGGGGAAAACTCCTATCATTTGTGATTGATTATGCATTATGCTTTTGTTGTTTAAAACTCCCTTCAGAACATCTAGTAAAACATAGTTATGGGTTATCCTCTTCTCTTGGGCCAACATTTCTTTCTCCTAAATCTTTGTAAAAATGGAAAAACCCAGTGGAGTTTCATATGAACAGGACTCAGGAATATAGTCTGGTTCATTGATATTCAGCCAGACTCTAATTGTGGGTGACCCTAAGGAATTATCCTGGGCATCCTTCCCTTCTTCCTGTATACCATATTGCTTGATAATCTCAACAGGTCCCATGAATTCAACCATTATCTCTATGCAAATGATTCCCCAAACTATTTGTCCAACCTTGTCCTCTCTCCTGCCCTCCGCCCTCACATCTCCAACTGTCTAGTGAACATCTCCAACTGGATGTCTTTTAAACATCTTAACCTCAACCTGCCTCAAACTAGACTTAATGTTTTCTTTACCAAAATATTCCCCTCTTCCTAACTTACTCTTTACTGGCAAAGGTATCACCTTCTTCCCATTTAGCCAGGCTTGAAACCTCAGTGTTTGTGTCTTTGACTCCTCACTATCCTTCAATCTCCATAGCCAGTCTGTTCCCAAGTCCTGTCATTTACTCCTTTCATACATCTCTCATATATGCCTTTTTCTCTCTGGCAATACTACTGTCCTGGTGCAGGATGCTCATCTTCTTACACATAGACCACTGCAATAGCCTGCTTTTTGGTCCCCCTGCCTTAAGCCTCTGCCCAGGCCAGTTGATTGTTGAGTCAGTTTTCAAACTGATCTTCTAAAGCAGGAATCAAATTCTGTCCCACTCCCTTTCCCACTACATTCAATCTCCTTTACTGCCCCCCTTTTTGTCTCCAGATCAAACAGAAAATCCTCTATTTGGGTTTTGAAGACTTTCCTAACCTAAGCTCTTCTTACCTTTCTAGTCTTCTTACACATGCCACAATCTGGGCACAATTAACCTCCTACTGTTCCTCTAAAAAGACATTCCAGATCTCTGAGCATTTTCACTGGCTT